>JAXCGZ010018308.1:7500-19885 GCA_037179515.1 Halocaridina rubra | reverse complement strand
CAGGGGAAAATGTACGACAAGATAATTCAAATACTATGCAGGAAAAAACGTGGAAGCCAGAACAACTCCATAATGAACAAAGATGGGAAAGTGTTAATGGAAACAGAAGATGTCAGAGAGAGAGATGGGCGGAATATATAAAAGAATTATATGATTACATTAGAGGCGGAATCGAACTGGAGACTGATGAACAAGGACCGGAAATCATGAAAGACGAACTAAGAGCTGCAATGAGAAAGATGAAGAGTGGGAAATCAATTGGAAAGGATGGCATAGCCATAGAAATGTTGGAAGCTTTGGGAGAAAAAGGATTATAAATCTTAACAGATATAGCAAACAAGATATACAACACAGGAAGACTACCTAACCAAATGAGAGAAACACTAATGATGGCCATCCCCAAGATATCAGAAACACTCAAATGTGAACAACACAGAACCATTAGTATAATTAACCCTATTGCAGAAATAATCCTCAGAGTCATAACAGAAAGACTAAGGAATAAAATAAGGCCAGAAATATCTGAAGAGCAGTTTGGGTTTGTGGCAAACTCAGGTACCACAAACGCTATTTTCACGCTAAATCGATTGATAGAAAACGCAATAGAAGTACAAAAAGATATCTATGTCTGTTTTATAGACTACGAGAAAGCTTTCGATAAAGTAAGACACAAAGAATTGCTGAACATCTTGAAAAATATTGGAATAGATGGGAAAGATCTAAGATTGATAAAGAAATTATATGAAAAACAAAAGGTGGCCGTTAAAATCGGGGAAGAAACGACAGAATGGATAGAAATCAAACGAGGAGTCAGGCAAGGATGCGTAATGTCACCAGATCTGTTTAACATATATGCAGAAATAATAACGAGAGATATTAACATGAGGCTGGAATAACAATAGCGGGAAAAATATAAACAACATAAGGTATGTAGATGACACAGTTCTGATAGATAATTTCGAGGAGAAGTAGCAGAATCTAGTGCAGAAGATTGATAAAGAAAGCAAATCGAAAGGAATAAAGCATAAAGAAAACGAAGGCAATGGTAATAAAAATGAAGGAAAGAAGTCCAACAGTAAATTTAAGATTAGGGAACGAAAGGATAGAGCAAGTACAACAATTCACATACCTAGGAAGTACTATAAATTGGGATGCCAAAAGTGAAGAAGAAATAAGAAGAAGAATAGCTACAGCCAACCAAAGCATGGAGAAGATAAAGAAACTAATAACAAACTCAAAAATATCAATGGAGCTAAGGAAAAGATTTGTAAAATGCTACATAGGGTCAACATTACTGTATGGATGTGAAACTTGGACAATCAATAAACAATCAAGGAAGAAATTAGAAGCCATGGACATGAGAATATGGAGAAGAATGTTGAAGATCTCATGGACACAGAATATAACAAATGGGGAGATACTAAGCAGACTGAACATCAAAAGGGAAATAATGACTAACATATACAAAAGACAATTAAGATTCACAGGACATACAGAAAGGAAGGAAGGCCTCGAGATAACCTGTATGTATGACTGGGAGAATCCCGGGAAGGAAAGGAAGAGGAAGACCCAGAAAGAAATTCTTAGATGTATTAAAAGAAGCGATCGGTGGGAATTGGACGGATGCTCAGATACGGAGAAGAATGAAAGATAGGGAAGCATGGCGATCCATGGTGGCCCACGTCCGAGCGGATACGGCACTGCGGTAACGTAAGGTAATAATGAAAACAACAACAGCAACAACAACAACAACAACAACAACAACAACTATTATTGTATTATAATAATAATAATAATAATAATAATAATAATAATAATAATAATAATAATAATAATAATAATAATAATAATAATAATAATAATAATAATAATAATAATAATAATAATAATAATAATAATTATTATTATTATTGTTATTATTATTATTATTATTATTTTGAAAGGAATAAAATGATGTTTTGGAAGGAAGTGAAAAGAGTGAAGAAAGGTGGATGTGGTAAGGAGGAGAGAGTGAAAGGAGCAGATGGGAAATTGCTAGTGGATGAAATAAAGGTGAGAGAGAAATGGGCTGAATATTTCAAGAACCTGCTGAATGAGGAAGATGATAGAGAGGCAGAGATTATGGCTGTGGAAAACGAATGGAGAATGCCAATGTTAGGCAATGAGAATGACAGAGGAGTAACAAAAGAGGAGGTATATTTAGCACTGAGAGCAACGAAAGCAGGTAAAGCACCAGGGATAAATGGGTGTCATGCTGAATGCTTGTCAAAAGGTGGGGAGGCATTAGTAGCATGGATGGTTAGGTTGTTGAAAGTATGTTTCAGGAAAGGGAGGGTCACAGATGATTGGAGGAGTGCATGTGTAGTTCCACTTTACAAAGGGAAGGAAGATAAGTATGAGTGTAGTAGTTTTAGGGGAATTAATTTGTTGAGTGTAGTTGGTAAGGTATATGGAAGAGTGTTAATCAAGAGACTTAGGAAAGGTACTGAGAGATTGATTGAGGAAGAACAGTGTGGGTTCAGGAAAGGAAGAGGAGGTGTGGATCAGGTGTCTGCAGTAAGATAGGCGCGTGAGAAGTTCTTGGAGAAAGGTAGGGACACTTTTTGGGCCTTTATGGATTTAGAGAAAGCATATGACAGGGTAGATAGAGAGGGGTTGTGGAGGGTGTTGCGACTATATGGAATAAGTGGAAGTTTGTTGAATGCGGTGAAGATTTTTTACATGAATAGTAGAGCTTGCGTGAGAGTTGGGAATGATATGAGTAATTGGTTTGAGATGAATGTTGGGTTACGTCAAGGTTGTGTAATGTCACCATGGTTGTTTAATGTGTATATGGATGGAGTGGTAAGGGAAGTAAATGAAAGAGTATTAGACAGAGGCTTGGAACTAGTGGGTGAGGATGGAAGGTTGTGCAAATTGAGTCAGTCGCTATTTGTGGATGATACTGTACTGGTGGCTGATATTGAAAATGAATTGAATCATTTGGTGACTGAGTTTATTAGTGTGTGTGAAAGAAGGAAGTTGCATGTGAATATTGGTAAAAGTAAAGTGATGAGATGCACGAGGCATGTTAATGTTGGCAGATTGAATGTAGGAGTGAATGGGGAGTTGCTTGAAGAAGTTGAGAGTTTTAAGTATCTGGGGTCACATGTATCAAGGAGTGGACGAGTGGATGTAGAGGTAAATCACAGAGTGATGGAAGCTAGTAAATGTCTAGGTGGGTTGAAAAGTGTAATGAGAAATAGATATTTGGGAATGAATGCAAGGAGAAGGATATATGAAGGTGTGATTGTGCCGACAGCATTGTATGGAGCAGAGACCTGGAATGCAAGAGAGGATGAAAGAAACAAGTTGAATGTAATGGAGATGAGGTGTTTGAGAGGTATGATTGGTGTATCTAGAATAGATAGAGTAAGAAATGAGGATGTCAGGCAGAGAACGGGTGTTGGAATGAAGCTGTCAGATAGGTTAGATCAGAAAGTGTTGAGATGGTTTGGACACATGGAAAAGATGAGTAATGAACGACTAGTGAAGAGAGTGTGGAGTACAGAAGTGATTGGAGTTAGGTTAAGAGGGAGACCTAGAATGAAATGGATGGATGGCGTGAAAAGATCACTGAATACACGTGGAATGTCAGTAGAACAGGGAAGAGTGCGTGCAAGAGATAAGAATTAGTGGAGGAAGATTGTGCATATATGATGCGGCTCAAAGGGATTGCTCGCACCTGCTAGCTCAGTGAACTGTGGTGGACAGGTGTGAGGGGAATTGCCATTTGATGAAGTGGTGGGGGTAAACCAGCTGCAGCTGACGGGCCTCATTGTAGAATACCCTTGCCCATCTACCTTGTGGATGACCCAAGCAGAGTGGAAGGGGGGGGGGACGTGACAACCCTCTATCCCCAAGGAGCTGAGAGGAGTGGTTGAGGTGTGTATATGGATCGTGGTGAATGCGCGTTTCTTGGTTCGGCCACTCCCCTTACATGGGGGAATGAGTCTTATGTCCATGTATTATTATTATTATTATTATTATTATTATTATTATTATTATTATTATTATTATTATTATTATTATTATTATTATTATTATTATTATTATTTTGTTGCATTCGTCTTATTTAAAAAATATATACAATTTTGAAAAGAAAAATGTCAAGTTTTAAAGATATCATAGATTTCAAGTGAGGAGCATTTACAAACAATTTTGCTCGTAAAAATCCCTTATAAAGAAAATCGTATATATAGTAATAATAATAATAATAATAATAATAATAATGATAATAATAATATAGTTAAAGTTTGTCGGTGTTTCAGTTCCGATATCCATCTGAGATGCTCCTCAGAACGTCAGCCGAGGCAAGTCCCCCCCCACTGTGGTGCCCATCCACAGCAAGTAACCTTCCCAGTAAACAGCTTAAACTCTCGGTCCTGAGCGGGAACCGATCTGTCGACCTCGCGAATGCGAGGCCAGCGCGTTACCACTGTACTAGCCAGAAATAATAATGATAATAATAATAATAATAATAACCGAGCCTACGCTAGATTAAGCTTAACTTAACCTCATCTAACCTTAGCTCTCTCTCTCTCTCTCTCTCTCTCTCTCTCTCTCTCTCTCTCTCTCTGTATATATATATATATATATATATATATATATATATATATATATATATATATATATATATATATATATATATATATATATATATATATATGTATATATATATATATATATATATATATATATATATATATATATATATATATATATATATATATATAGATATATATATATATATATATATATATATATATATATATATATATATATATATATATATATATATATATATATATATATATATATATATATATATATATATATATATATATATATATATATATATATATATATATATATATATATATATATATATATATATATATATGTGTGTGTGTGTGATTACCTAATTGTGATTACCTAATTGTGTTTACGGGAAAGAGCCCAAAGCTCGTATATTCCCGTCTCCTCATCGGTTCCATTTTAGACTTAGTGATACTTATCGTACCTGTCCTTAAAACTATGGATTGAGATAGCATTAACTACCTCCTCGCTTAGCCAATTCCAATTATCAACTACTCTTACACTGAAAAAGTATTTCCTTACATCCTGCAAAGAAGTTTTCTTACGAAGCTTCAAACTATGACCTCTAGTTCTAGAGCCAGCCATATCAAAATATCGATCCCTATCCACTCTATCATAACCATGAATGAATTTAAAGACTGTCACCATATCCCCCCTTACTCTTCTAGCTTCGAGTGATGGCAAGTCTAATTCCCTCAGCCTCTCATCATAACTGAGATTGCGTATTTCTGGCACCAGTTTCGTGGCATGTCTTTGAACTTTTTCAAGCTTAGCTATGTGCTTTTTCAAGTGCGGATTCCAAAAGGGGGCTGCATATTCGAGTTTTGGCCTCACATAGGTTACATAAATATTTCTGAACATTTCCTTGTCCATGTGCCTGAAGGCTACCCTTACATTTGATAAGAATGCATATGCTGCCCTTACTACGCCATTTATATGTATTTCTGGAGACAAATCTGCCAGTATGTTTACTCCTAGATCTCTCTCATTTTCTGTCTCTTGAAGTTGTACTCCAGCCACCGAGTAGTCAAGCTTGGGCCTTCTTGCACTTGTACCCATTCTCATTACCTTACATTTTGAGGTATTGAATTTCATTAGCCACTTTTCTGACCACTCATGCAGATTATTTAGATCCTCCTGAAGTTCTCTACCATTGTTCTCGTTTTTTACTTTCTTCACAATCTTTGCATCATCTGCAAACATATTCATGAATGAATTTACAGACTCTGGTAGGTCATTTACATATACAAGGAACAAAAGTGGCCCCAAAACTGAACCCTGTGGAACTCCACTACTAACTCTTCTCCATTCAGACACTGAGTGTCTTACTCTAACCCTCTGTTCCCTTCCTTCTAAGTAAGTTTTTATCCATTCCAAAACATTTCCACCTATTCTAGCCATTGAGTGCAGCTTCCTAATAAGTCTCCCATGTGGAACAGTGTCAAACGCTTTCTGGAAGTCTAGGAATATGCAATCTGCCCAGCCCTCTCTTTCCTGTAAGATTTGGCTTACCTCATCATAAAATTCTAATAAGTTTGTTACTGTTGATCTACCTTCTCTGAAGCCATGTTGCCTCACTGACAAAAAGTTGAAGGATTCCAAGTGAAGAGAGATATGTTTCCTTAGTAGTTTCTCCATAACTTTGCAAACTATGCTGGTCAAGGAAACTGGTCTATAGTTCAGAGCCGTATCCCTCCTTCCCTTTTTGAAGATAGGTATCACATTTGCTTGTTTCCAGCATCTTGGAATCTCCCCCGACTCCAGTGACTCCTTAAATATGATACTTAGTGCCACTGATATTGTGTTTGCGCATTTTTTAAGCACATGAGGGGATATGTCATCAGGACCTGTAGCTTTATGAACATCTAAATCCATCAGCGCTTTGCATACCTCTGTGGCTGTAAGGTTGATGTTCTCTAATACCGGCCCTTGAGCTTCTATCACTGCAATCTGAGGGGGTGGGGTATTTTCTACTGTAAATACTGACTGAAACTCCTTGTTCAATTCTTTGCAGATCTCTTCGTCCGTCTCAGTGATGCTTCCATCCGCTCTCTTTAGCCTTAAAACCTGTTCTTTTACCTTCAGTTTTCCTCTGATAAAGCTGTGGAAAAGCTTGGGATTTTCTTTAGCCTTCCTGGTGATGTCCCTCTCATAATCTCTCTCTGCCTCTCTCCTTTTACTTAGGTAGTCATTTCTTGCTCTTTTGTAGGCTTGCCAGGCATTTATGTTTTTTCTCCTCCTATGCCTTTTCCAGCATTTGTCTCTCCACTCCTTAGCTCTTTTACACCCATTATCGAACCATTTCTCTCTGGCATGAATTACACCTACTTTGGTGACAGGTATGCAGCAATCTACTATCTTCCCATATTTCTCACAAAAGATGTCATACATTTCTTGTACAGATTTGTTGTAAAATAAGGTTTTCCAGTCAATAACTGCAAAAAGCTCATTCATTTTGATGTAATCTCCTTTCGGATAGTTCCTCCTCATGTCCTCAGTGCCTCTACTCTCAGGAAGAATATCTTCAATGATATACTCCATCAACAACACACAGTGGTCACTCTTTCCAATTGGTGGTTCATACTCAATATTTTCAATATCCAACACATTATCTGTGAACACTAGATCAAGTAGTGATGGCTCATCCCCACCCCTGGCTCTTGTTGGTTCCATTACATGTTGGTGTAGGAAATTCCCTTGTACGCAATCTAGGAATCTTGCCCCGAATGAGTCCTCACCACTGTGTGGGTCAAGATTTATCCAATCTATCTCTTTATGATTAAAGTCTCCCATAATCAAAATCCTACATTTTTTCTCCCGTGCCATGTTAACAACTGAGTTTATGACTTCAATAGTACCTATATGACTTTCCTCATAAATTTCAAGCCTATTTTGGTTCCTTGGTGGGTTATATACAACAGTTATTATAATGCTCTCTGACCCAGTATTTATGCGAGCAACAAGAAATTCCCTGAACTCACTTTCTATAGCCAAGTTTATTTCTTCAACTTGAATCCTCTCACTTATGAGCAGTGCTATCCCTCCACCAGTCCTCTCAGATCTTTCAACCCTTAGTATTCTGAAGCCCTTAGGAAAAACTGTGACACTGTTTATGTCCTCACTCAACTTAGTCTCTGTAATTGCTACTATATCTGCCTTACTGTTGTGAATCCTATCTTTTAATTCTACTGCCTTACCAGCTAATCCATCAGCATTTGTGTATAACAATCTTAATGAGGCCCCATCCCCTGATCTTCTTTCATTATCTTCTTTATCTCCCCTTTGTCTGGAAGTATTTTGTAACGAAAATTTTTCTTCTCTTCTTCATTTCTTTCATCATTTAACCTTCTTGCCTCTTGCAACAAGTTTTTGATCTTTCCCATATCTTCCTGTGTTCTGTATTGTCTAATGAACACTTCTTTGCATTCTTGAAGGTCTTTTAGACTTTTTTTTCTCAACAATATTTCCCTACATGTTTCCCCTCTCTCAAAGGTTACTTTTGTTGGTCTCGGCTTTTCTTCCCTCGAATATTTACCTAGTTGGTGTATGTTTACAATATCCTCAGGACCACATACTACTCCAAGCTTTCTTATCAGGTCTACAACCTTAGCTTTATTTTCTTCAAGTCTCCCCTGCCATGTTGGCTCCCGGGATTCACCTATGCCTGAGATTACCACTGTCTTCTCCTTATCAAGTGCCTGTCTGATGAGTGGGTTTGCCCTTTCCATCACAACGTCTTTCATTTTTTCGATTACTGTCTCTTTATAGTCAACTGTTTGTATGTTTTCCAGTGCCACCACCTTTACAGCCTCTTTTACTGCCACATTCCCCTTTAGTGCATCAGCAAAGGACGTTTTCATGGCATCATTTTCCATATTCAGCTCCTGGAACTCTTTTCTGAACTGTTCAATGTTTTCCTTAATCTGGACATTCCAAGCAGCAATCTCGTCTCTCTCAGAAGAGAGCAGTGAACTAACATCTAATTCCTTTAGGTTGTCATTCAGCTGTTTGTTTTTATCTTCTTGTTTAGAAATTCTAGATTCTAGTTGACTCTTTTCCCCTTCCAGCTTCTTTATTCTTTTTTCTAGTTCCTTTCTCTCCTGCCCTTGTGCTTTATTTGCTTCCTCCAAAGATCTTATTTGTTCTCTGAGTGTTTCATTCTCTTTCATTTCTCCATCCATATTCCGAATTTTATCATCAAGGCTTACAACCATTTCCTCTAACTTCTTGATTCTCTGTTTAAGTCCCCTGATGACTACCCCTTCTCCCGACCCATGGGTGGGAGAGGTTTGGGACAGAGATGGCCTCATTTTTATGTTCTCCCTCTCACAGAATATAGAAAGAGGACGAAAAAAAAAAAAAATAAATAAAAAAAATAAAAAAAAAAAACTTTTAATTGAGCTTCACACAGAATTTTTATATCTCCATATAAGTGCTATTTAGTGACTCAGTTTGTCTCTTTTCTGGTAACACACATCTTAACTTAAAAACTTGACCATGGTAATTTAAGTATAAAAAGAAAAAGAAAAACAAAAGTCAAACCTGAAGGAAAATTCGAATTTGTGTTTGAGGTGGCACCCACCTGTTTCTGCTATATATTCTTCCTAACTGATAAACTGACTTGCTAACCAAGATATGTTATCACGGGATTAGACTTTACATTTAACTCAATATATATACAAAATAAAAAAAATAGTAAAAGAGAAAGCTAAAAGAAAAGTAAAAAAATGAAGAAAATAAGACTGCTGTACTACTTGGCAACTTAACTCAGTACTGTTGACAGGTGGATATTTGGTAATTTTTTTTTCTTTTATTATTCAATTATTTCGTGTATCAAACTAACTAACTAGTTAATATAAATGGGAAGGATACTGATTTTAACAATATATATATATATATATATATATATATATATATATATATATATATATATATATATATATATATATATATATATATATATATATATATAATTTATTACGGAGCAACGAACATGGGACAAAAAAAAAGTCGGAGGAAATTGTATGAGAGTTCTCATTATATCTTCCTATACAATTTTGTGTTAACAAAGCCGTGTGTGATTACCTAGTTGTGATTACCTAATTGGGCTTACGGGAAAGAGCCCAAAGCTCGTATCTTCCCGTCTCCTGATCGGTTCCATTTTATACTTAGTAATACTTATCATACCTGTCTTTAAAACTATGGATTGAGATAGCATTAACTACCTCCTCGCTTAGCGAATTCCAATTTTCAACTACTCTTACACTGAAAAAGTGTGTGTGTGTGTGTGTGTGTGTGTGTGTGTGTGTGTGTGTGTGTGTGTGTGTGTGTGTGTGTGTGTGTGTGAAAGGAGCTATCTCATACAAGCAGTGTACTAAGGTTCACCAATTTACTCTCAGCTATTCTTCTGCATCAGGCAATAATCAGAGCATACATGGAAATTCTTCAGTGTGCCTGAAAAGCAGAAAAGGAACAAAATGAAACATATTTTGTGTTAGAAGAAAGTCGAAAGCTCTCAACAAAATTATAAAATGGAAAGAATTTGACACTTGCTGTAATAGGCCAGGAGGAGGGGGGGAGGAGGAGGAGGAGGACGACGACGAGGAGGATCTTATTTTCAGTTCCGTGAATGTGCAGAAATATGGTCTTAGCTCTCTTTTACATCTTTAGTACCTTTATGCCATATTTTTGCGAGTTCATATTACTTCATCCCAAAAATATATATGACCAAGACGCCAAAAGATCTCGATAACTACTTAGTGTCCCAGTGAAATTAGCATCATCGCAGCCCAAACCTCATGAAGGTGTTTGCTACTTGACGGTGTGATCTACACGCCGTAAGTGCTCCACATAAGTCTATGGTCCTACTAAAGTATGTGATCTGCAAGTTGAGAAAGTGATGTAGGGTAATATTCACGCAGAAAAATAGATATAATTCACTTAACCTTAGCTAAGCTTACCTTACCATACCTTACCTTCCTTAACCTTACCTAAACTAACCTAATCTGCAACTCCGTTGTGAACTTCTGTGGTTCTTATGTTGACTGCGTGAAATGAGGACTACGATTGATATTTGGAATGAACTGGGCCGTCTCATATACAAAGTTCAACGAAAACTTCCACTCACTAAACTAACTATAATTAATCCCAAAATATTAGCAAACTGTTTTTCTAAAATACCTTCGAAATTCATCATGAAACCATCTACTGATTTTAATCTATATTGAGGATATACAAGTTATTCCCTGTCATATATATCTTAATCCACCATAAAGGTTATTATTTTTCATTTTGTATTTTCAAAGTGTAGATCACGCATGAAAATAGCACCAAAAGGAAACATATTTGCAATGTTTGTGGTCGTATTCGTATCCTAACTATAATCAGTTTGGTAATATTTGCATTTGCACACCAAAAGACTTAAGTACTGTACAAATATTAAACTAATTTCAGTTTGTGTGTTTTTTTCTTCTGAATGTTTCCTAAGCAACAGAGAGTGTCGCCTATCATATTCTGTCATTCAGCTCTATGTTCTACCTTTTACTTGTTCGTGAATGTTTGTGTGTTTTTTTTATTATTATTATTATTTTTTTTAAGTAAAGTCTATATAACTTTATACCAGGGCCATGATCACCTTTATATGGAAGGTGGCTATGTCAAAACGAAGCCTTATTACTTTTCGGGATGAAAATAAAAAAGGAGTTTTCCCGGTCCCCTCGCTCACCCCTTGTGACTCTAATTTTAAAACATACAGTGGAACACAGAGGAGGGATTTTTTACCCCCCCTCTTAGGGAGAAAGACGAGCGAGTTGTGTACAAATGGAAGAGAGAAAGAACTCTGGGTTGCAAAACCCTCTCAGTTCTTCACTTGGATTAGACCCACCTTATTCATCTGATATACTAATCCTTAATTTGTGAATAAATGGAAGATTAGCTGAACTGGAGGCTCACAGCTTATTGGTGGCACAGTGATTCGGGCCCGATTTTTTAAACAGTGTAAACCTAGGATACCATATGGTTAGTTTGCTAGACAAACATAAATGGACTTCATAAACGCATCTGACGCGGTTCTGTGAATGGCTAGGGCCACACACAGAACCGTGTCAGATGCATTTATGAAATCCATACGTGTGTGTCTAGCTACAATATGGTATCCTAGGTTTACACTGTTTAAAAACTCGTACCTTGGTCTTTGTGATAACATAATATTAAGGATTTCTTTTACTCTCTCATATGATTTTTACTCAGTACCTTTAAGACTTTGATATAAAACAGTTTGTACTATGTAAGGATATAGCAATAAAGTGTGCGCGGATGCATTCCATACACTTAAAAGAAATATATATATATATATATATATATATATATATATATATATATATATATATATATATATATACACACACACACACACACATATATATATATATATATATATATATATATATATATATATATATATATATATATATATATATTCTATCTATATCTATATCTATATCAATGTCTATATATATATCTATATATATATATATATATATATATATATATATATATATATATATATATATATATATATATATATATATATACATATATATACATCCTTGCATCAGAAACCTCTTCTTACTCACGGTCCCCGTGTTGGAAGGTAAAGCCCACACACCTTAATCATAATATCCTCAATAGCAAAGAAAAACAAAGCAGAAACGGAAATATACTGAAGAAAGCTTTGCTCTGAGGGCAA
>JAXCGZ010018308.1:0-2500 GCA_037179515.1 Halocaridina rubra | reverse complement strand
AGTTCCCTGGATCATTTCTTATAAAGGTGGAGAAGTTTGCTCAATACAAAAGCCACATATGATAAATTTCAGATTTTTGAAAGCCTAAAAATATGTCCAATAATGATATGTTTGTTTGTCCCGGTTTTACGTCACGGACTCCCTTCTTTACCAAGGGCTAGGATGGTTGCCTTCTTGTGAAGGACTTGTTTTGGCAGATGTAGTCGTTACCCTGAGTGCATGCCCTAGCTAACTTCAGACCGTGACGGGGCGCGAACCCTCGACCTGGCTTCTCACTGCGCGGACGCTACCGCTTGAGGCACGGTGACTTCTAAAATATGTACAATACTATGTATAAACGCGCCTTTTTGTTACTAAGATTTTTTTTTTATTAAATGGTATAATAAGAAAAATATACATGAAGTAAAGTTTATTCATAGGTGTACTCTCAGTATTCACAGAAGGTATTAAAATTTTGTGAATTCTTATCCAATGACTTGATCTATACTGAATGAATTTAAAAATAATTTACATTGCAATGTGAGGGCCTTAATCCGTTAGATATAGAATTCGAACCTCTGAGAAGAGATAGAGCCCCAGCCTGGGTCCTATTTAACTCCCACTAAAAGGTAATCCATGTCAAGATCAGCCAGAAATGCATCATGAAAAGTACATAATGTCTATAATATGGTTTATATAATAAGGTTTCCATATACTGTAAAAATGGTTTAATAAAATAGTACCATCGTCTCTTACAAGAGATCTCACCAAGAGCACAATACTAAATTAAGATAAGCTAATCTAGCCTAACCTACGGTATACCCTATCACTTTCAGAGAATATTCGCCACACGATCTTCGATAAAACCTCCTCTTGGGGAAAAAAATAGAAATTGAACCCGCTCTTGCTATAGCCCATATTAACTCAATAGTCTCAGTGACTATACGACATTTAGATGTGTAGCGATAATGGTGAACAGTATCTTAAGAAATTATAACTTTGATATTTGCAGCACTTCATTCAATGATAGAGTAGGTAAGCCACTGCAACTCAGTGCCGATCCCAACCCAAGTTAAAGACGTTAGAAGGGCATCTGAAATACATTGTAGAGCCAAAAGTAGCCACTGTGTATTTTAGAGAGAGTTGTGAAAAACAGTGACCTCATATGAATATGGGAGAAGCAGTTGACAAAGGAGAAAACATTTTAAAAGAGAGAGAGAGAGAGAGAGAGAGAGAGAGAGAGAGAGAGAGAGAGAGAGAGAGAGAGAGAGAGAGAGAGAGAGAAACGGCCTCCATTTGTACCATCTAAATTTTCCCATGGCAGTACCGGGTAGTTTCAGCTGCCCCGCATCTCCCCTCCCATATCATTATTGCTTAATAAATTACAGTATTATTTGCATTGCAAATCTTCATTTATTAAAAAAAATCACCTAGGTTTGCAGAGATGAGGTGAGTAAGGTCGGGACTATAATTTCTAAGTACTCAAAGTTTTACTACCTTTATCCATGACCTCAGGCTTGTTACTTTTTCTTTAATCCTTCTGCTCCAATTTTTCCTTCCTTCAGACATTGAGGACTAAAGCTTCACTCTAATCTGGTATTAAAAATAAGGATTCACGGTCTTAAATATTTTTACTAATCATAAGCTTTAAAAACGAGAGTGGACTCACTTCGTGCACAGTAAGTAATAATAAAACCTGATTTTTGTTCTTGTCATTTTTAAGAAACAAGATGAAAAAAGGAGCTTAGTGAACATGTTTCTACGAGACTCCACATTGAACTCTAAAGAGTAGCGAGTCGCTCGCGAGCCGTGGTTTGGCAATCCCTGCTTTATTCATTTTATTTTCATATATCAACTCTTACCCACAGATCATAAAGCTTACCACAAGAAAATACTACAAAGGTTTCAAATGTGAAGTGTACACAAGATTAACCGTGTACTTCATGTTTGCATAACTGTTGTGTAGGCTGAGCACTTACGTTCTTCGTGCAGTTATCAAAATCTTCAAACCTTTCATCCCAATGAGCCGATGAGCATCCTCTGCCTCTTATGGTTCATTCTCTCTTACTCTACATTTTCTTCTTATTTTAATGAGACGGGTACCAAATATTCCCTTTCTTTGTTCTTCTTCATATCGAAAAGTTTAGCTAAATTAAACCAAACCAGGGACCTAGGATTCCAGTCCCCCTTTCGTATTTTACTCCTGCAAAGAGTCAGGGCACACGATGGGGTTCAGGTAGCAAATATTCAACCAGCACCATAATAACCTCTGACTCGGCCATTCTCTTCACAGGGAGGGTGACAGCCTTTGTACATAGACAGGTACTATATTATTATAAATTGCTAATATAAATTTCATATCCAAACTACGCATGACTATTAAATCCAAAACCGTGACTCTTCTTAACTCACCTTCGATAGTTTGCTGGCTTTAACGCCTGGTAACCGGCGAGGAGATCTCGAATTGAACACTAGTTGATTTCTATAAATAACGTCTCGACGCAAGAGCCCATGCGAGGAG
>JAXCGZ010018307.1:7500-19906 GCA_037179515.1 Halocaridina rubra | reverse complement strand
TATGCAAAATAAACTGTTATTTCACAGCACAATATGAAGCAAAAAAAGGCCCATTAATAAAACACAAAAAGAAGCGAAGATGTACTATATATTACGACTGGACTCCAGTCCTCTTCAGGTACAAATGAATTGATAAATACAAAGCTCTGGATAAAGGTGGGGAGAGATGCTAGCTATGATTCCCAGGAGGATCTACGAATGGGATTATCTTCAAACCTCAGGTCAGGTGGATGGTCATTTGGCATAGTCTTCTTAATGAGGTCTCTTAATAATGCTTCATCCATTTGATAAATTTAAGGTTTCTGATTTTTCTACAATGGCTGCTTCAAGTATCTTTCTCCTATGTTGGCAATTACTCTTATATAGCAATGAGGACTCACTCCAATTAATATGGTGACCAGTATCTCGCATATGCACAAATAGAGCAGAACTTTCAACACCATATCGCACTGCTCTTTTAAAGAGCAGCATGCATGGAGTGATATTGTGTCTGTATTAGAAGTGGGGCTAAAAAGTGGCAATGTTTATGAACTCTCTCCAATTAGAGACCGATTGAATAGAGTTGTTGATGAGGAGCATCAATTTCGAAATAGAGATGTGAAGGTGTTTCCGGTGAAACAGTTTGGAAGTACTATTGATTTTAAATATTCTGATGAGGTTTGCAAGTCTTTGATGGTTTACATTGTGCCATGTAACAGAGCAGAGGTTTTGGCAGACCGTATTCGATGTATTGACCATACACATGTGCATACCAGTGTGATGAGACAAAGTCATAACAGTTATGACTTTAGGTGGATGCTGAAGATCTGAAACAGGCATACTGCAGTATGAAAATACCTGAACCAATTATTAGCTTTTTTGGATATCTCTACAATTTCAGCCCTTTGACATACCCCAGAGCAGCTGAAGTTGTAATAATGAAAGTAGACACTGCAGATGAAGATAATGATGAAGAATTAGATGATGCAGATGAATCTGAGAATTATGAGAATCAAGGTAATAAAACTTGTGAACAAACCGCTTGTGATTCCCTATCTACTCAACAATGCAGAAAGATCCAAGCTCTCTTCCAGACCATGTACTATGTACATCATCATGGCAGAAAGCGAACACCAATGCATATAATGAATGCTGAATCAGCTCACAGTCTTGGACGTAGAGGGAAAATTCTTTTTACCATCTTGAACCGTTAAGGGCTTGCACTAAGTTATGCAGAATTATGGAGAATTAACGTCAGCAGGTGTCGATAATTGGGATCGCAAAGGAGCTAATGTATTTGAGCATGACACAGCGTGTGTGCTTTATCAGGACAAGCCCAAAGTTCCCAGCTACTTAAGTCAAAGCGATACGATATTGTGGTTGAGCATGGCCCACAAACATATAAGGAAACTCTACCCTGCCAGATACTATAAGAGTTTCTAGCTCCAGTGAAACGACCAGACATTCCATGTTCATTTAAGGGCAATGAGGAGCTCTACAACTCTGATATCACAGACCATAAGAGGCTCACTGACATTGCAAGGTTAAATTGGGTGCTTAAACCTTGAAGTCAAAGAAAGCCAGCTTGCTAGGATTATCTATCCTGATCTGCACTCCACGCCTTCTTGGAGTGCCAGTAATGCCACTTGGAAAGACGAAAATGTACCACTCAAGCACGTAGTATTCTTACCCTTACTACCAAATCCTGTCACATGGTATAGTTCTGTGTATACACAGAGGATGAATCTGGTGGCAATTTGCTCACAACTGGTCCAGTCCCTGCTCCCTGTTTTTCCATATGAAAAGGTGTACTGCACGTCCAGGGAGATCCAACTTATTCGACCAGCAGAATTCAAGAGTCTTGTATTATGTCTTGGAACCTTCCACACTGTCAAGGGAGAGTTTTGAAGGAAGTGGTGTGGAGATTGTGAGGCTAGAAGCAGTAATCTATGGGTCAACAGTGATTCAAAGCTCTATTGTTAACTGAGGTCATTACAATCTTACACTGGTTGCATAGAAACTCCTTTCTGAATCAATGCAACGCCTACCGTAAAAGGGGTTCTTTATGGAGAAAGGAATTACAAGTTACTCTCAAGAACTAGATATCTTAGGTAATCTGAAGAAAAGCACTGTTACTGGAAATACAATAGAGAGTAGAAGATCCTTGGAGGAGTTCCATATATCGTCATCCAATCTAGTCAGTGATCTGAAGAATTTCGGTGAGGCAAGATCTTGCACAAACAAAAACTTCCAATTCTATTGTCAGTTTCTAGAATGGCATGAAATAACACTTGATCTGTTGCGAGCTGGCCAAGGAGGATAATGGCAGTTGCATCTTGATGCTATGCAACGTGCACTTTACGAGTTTGCTGCTTGGGATTCCACTAATTATCTTTGATGGGGAACAATGTATGTAGAGGATGCAAGAAACCTACCTGAAACAGCCCCCACAGTTTTTAAACAGTCCTTTGAGGGACATTCTTTCTCAATTAAGTATAGGCCTGGGCGTTTCTCAGCAGTTGGTGGTGATCAAAAGCTTGAACAAACAATCAACCTCTTATCAAAGTGCAGTGATGGTGTCATTGGGCATGCAAAACAGAAGCAATACATCACTCAATGGGATTTACTCTGCCATGAAATGATGGCTTTGAAAAACTGTGAATATGCTGGTGCCCATGAGAGTATGTCTGAGGTATAGCACCATTATGAATAAAAAAAAAAAAAAAAAAAAAAAAACATTTATTTCCATTTTGTACAATGGTTATTCAACATTAATAGTAACTTATAAGTAGACATGTAATTAAACTAACAAATAAGAGGGTTAGACATATAGTTAAATTAAATGTAGCTTTCATAGAAAATCATAATGCTGTAATAAAAATGATACAATAATGTTAATAATAAAGTAGTAAGTATGCCACTGGATACAGGATCATTATTATCGGCATCATTTCCATATTTATTTCCTTACAATGAGAATAATTAGTTCTTAATGAGCAGCAACTATTTGTCCAAAAGAAAACTATATAGTTTGCCTTTGAAAGCTGTGAAAGAGGATGCATTTTTAAGATGCTCTGGAATATTATTCCAGAGTGTTGGCCCTTTGATAGTGATCATCTTTGAACCTGCTTCTGTGTTTGTTCTGTGAATAAAGAGCTCACTGCTCTGTCTTGTGTTGGTTCCCCTTATATCCCTGACTGTTTTTAAATCAAATAGCCAGCTAGGATAATGATGGTCCAAAATTTTAAATACAAAAACATAAATAGCATAAGCGACCTTATTTTCTGCCCGCAGCCACCCAAGTTTATTGAGAGCTGGTGTGATGTGGTCATATTTTCTTATTCCTCCCAGGGCAACTCGAGCTGCAAAATTAATAAGCGTCTGTATTCTGTTTATCTGAGTCTTAGTGGTAGCTCCCCAAACAGTTGTGCAGTAATTAATGTGACTTAGGGCTAGAGATTCAACAACAGTTATTCGAGTGGTAGTCTCAAAATTGTCTTTTATACGTGATAAGTACATTAATGTTCCTGTAACCTTTTTGCATACTTTATCTATGTGGGAATCAAACAACATGTGGTTATCAAAGTGAATTCCTAGGTTTTTGACTGTTTTGCTAGGTGTGATAATATTGTCGCAAAAATTAATTGTTCTGTTTTCTGGAATTTGTGCTATGTGGAACCTTGAACCAATAAATATGCACTGTGTTTTACTTTCGTTAATTAACAGCCCAATTTCTTGGAAATAGGTTTTAATTTTTGACAGAGTGTTTTCTGCTCTTAAAGTTAGCTCTGGGAGATTATTAATATCACCACTAAGGAGTAGTTGAGTGTCATCTGCATATTGTACGACTAGACAGTCAGAAATGAAAGAAGATAGATCATTTATGTAAATGGAGAAGAGGATAGGGCCAAGTACTGATCCCTGTGGAACACCAAATGATACATTTTTTGGCACAGAGATAATGTTGTTAAGACGTATGGACTGTTTACGATTAGATAGGTACTCGCTAAACCAGCTTGGATCAATATTTAAGTTAATACATTTACTTAAAAGAATTTCATGGTTTACACTGTCGAAGGCTTTTGATGAGTCTAATAAAATTAGCAAAGATATTTTTTTCATATCTATATTATCATATATACTATTCGTAACTTTAAGCAGTGCCGTTTCCGTCGAAAGTTTCGGTCTGAAACCATGCTGGTTAATACTTATTATTCTATTTGATTCTAAATATGACATAAGTTAGCATGCAACAATTTTTTCTAATATTTTAGAGAAAATGGGTAGCAGGGAAATGGGACGATAGTTTGTCACATCTTCTCTGTCCCCCTTTTTATGCAGAGGTATTACATGTGCTATTTTCCAAGAGTCAGGAAACTTTTTAGTAACAATGGAAGTGTTCATAATAGTTAGAATAGGATGCAATCATGGGTAGAGCATCTTTGATGAACTGAAATGGTATACCATCTGAACCATAAGAGCCAGAGTTTCTTAGGCTCTTTATGGTAAGAATTAGGGTAGCACAATCGATTGGAATTATCTTGAAGTACTCTCTTGTGTTTTCATTGGAAGAATTGTCATTTAAGCAATTACTCATATTCACTGAGTTGATGTTTTCTTGATTTTTTTCATATGTATTTTTGCCAACGTTAGCAAAATAGTTATTAAAGTTTTCTGCTTTGTCTTTCAACTCCGTAATATTTTCATAACTTTCTGAGGTACTCTTTTCATTTGGTATCATGATTCTTATCACTTTCCATGTTGCTGCTGTATCATGTCTAGAGTCATTAAATTGTTTTTTGTAAAAGTCTTTTTTACTTACACTGATGAGAGATCTGACACGTTTCTTTTCTGCTTTATAACGTTCTCGGAGAGTCATATCATCTCTATTCATTTTTAGCTCTTTTTGTATTTGATTTCTGATTTGCATTGCCTCTTTGATGTCATTTACGTAAATGGAGAAGAGGATAAGGCCAAGTACTGATCCCTGTGGAACACCAAATGATACATTTTTTGGCACAGAGATAATGTTGTTAAGACGTATGGCTCCACAAACAGACAAGAAGGGCACGTCCAAAATATGAAATGAAGTTTATTGAAGAGAGAGGGTCACCATTCTCAGCAGATTGTCCCACAGAGCTATGCAATTTTGTGACAAAGCAAGTGATAACAGAATTTATCAGAAAGGATGTCTTAAATGCATCTGAAGAAGGCAAGAAGAAATACCAGGCTTTTCACAGTGAAAGGATCATCAACATAACTTCCAACTGAGAGACACTATTTCACCCATGAAAACAGTCAAGAAGGTGATCAGAGCCATGAATATGACTGAAAAATCAATCGAAGTAGCTAGAGACAGAGGTCTCGGTACAGACGTTCTTCTGACATATGGTGTTGCACCTTCTCCCATGCTGTTTGGTGATGATGGGCTCATGACCAAACCAGATAAAAGCCAACTCATGTCGTGAATTAGAGGAAACCCTCAATGCAGATGAGTATTGCTACTAGCATAAAGCTACCTCAACCTTCCTTATTGATGTCATGGCAACAATCTGCAGAGTGCCTCTATCTGGACTTACAAGTTTCTCTGATATCCTTTCAAAGTTTGCAGAAATGAATGACATGTATCATCACTATGGCAGATGTGATTACATATTAGACATTTACAATGACAACCCATCAGTGAAAGATACAGAGAGGTTGCGGAGATGCAGCACAACTGCAGTAGTGCTTAGCTCAGTTGAGCGCTCGACATCAGCTCCAAAGGACATGACATCATTCTCGCTATCAAGCCAAAACAAAGTGCAGCTGTAAAAACAAATTCATGGATACTTACATGAAAGGCCTTCAGAAATGCATGAAGAGCTGATCATTCTCAGACATCTATGCATGGACAGTAATGAATGGCAGTTTATAAAGATCCACAATGGAACAGTAGATAACATGCAGCACCTGCTGTCCCAAGTTGAAGAGGCAGATCTCCGTATACCCAAGCACGTGCTAGATTGTTTCTGAGCAGGTTGCAAAACATGGGTTGTTGTATCCAACAATACTGATGTATTAGTTGCCCTGTTATTTCATTTGATTACCTTTTTTCAAGAGGGTCTTCAGGAACTGTGGGAAAGGGCAGGGACAGGCAACACTACTGGTTTTGTCCCTCTTCACAATTTGCATGCAAGATTTGGCCCTCGCATATGCAGACTACTTCCAGCACTACACAGCCCCACAGGATGCGACATCACCAGTAAAACAAACACAAAGAAAGCAGCTCTCAAGGCTGAACTTGTGGTTTACTTGCAAGGATTTGCCTCAACAGCTTCACTAGTTTCTTCACTGATCCAGCAATTTTATTGAACTTCGAGCACATCAGTTTCACTTCTCAAAGTCAGCTTCACACCAGAATCTGCCACCGACAACTCAACGTTTGACACCTCACATCTACCGTGTATTTTTCAATGCATATACCACCATGCATATTCTTGACAGGCAGCTCCACACCGGAACAGCAGATCAAGATCCAGTAGGTTATGTTTTTGCACATGAGAATGAAAATATTCCTTCAACATCATAGAGATCTTTGTAGCCACGTTTGAGTGTGGTGTATCATTGCGGCAAATGTGCTCACGTAACTTGTCTTTGGTATGTAGCGATGGTAAAATGCAGCATGTTCTGCAAGTGTCAGAAGACAGATAACTGTAGAAAGACTTATAATTGATCTGATAAACAATAAAAACCATAATGAAGAGATTTATCAGATAAATCAATTGAAAATTTTTCTTGCAATCAGAACCAAATCTTTAAACTGAGAAGGATTCAGACTGGAAAAAGGAAAGGATATCGAGGCACAAGAGAAAGAAAAGAAAGATAGAAATTGATTCCCAATATGGAGCTGGAGAGCACTAAATAACTCATATCTTGGGTAAGGAAAGACACTGCTGAGATTGGGAACGGGCCCACTCCTGGTAAAAACAAACCCCAAGTCTATGGTGCACTGCTCCCAAGAATGCCCATGGAATGAGGTTTCTTGTAACTGGTAAAGACACAAAACTTAAGAATTACAGCCATGAAAAGAATACTACATGACACTGGGTGCATTCCTATGCATGTGTGATCAAAGTATTGGCTAATGAATGTGCATATTTCATCAGTTATGCACATTATATGAGTGGAAAAACAAGGAGAAACTTTAACTTGCGTTGCCCGCACATTTTGGCGCGATTTTGAAAAGTGCCCTCTGTAGCAAGAGGTAAGTAAATTCAGATCAATCACCTAAATTTTTCTGAAATCCCTTAATGTGTAAAACAAGAAAATCATGGTTGATTGAGTAAAACACAGAAGACCATCGACTCCCCCATAGAGCCTAAAATATCACTGACTTGTTGTTGAGGATATTCATATCTTCACATACATCGCAAATTCTGCATTTTCCATTATATTCTAATTAATAAATATCTGACGAGATTTATAACGCAATTCTTTACAGTGACTATTCCACACTGGAACAATTTCATAATTCCGTTTCACAGAAGATCTATATTTACTGCTAGATTAAATAAAGATAAATATTAGTGACTGATACAGTGAATACAACCTTTCTCTAATAGAAGGAATATCACAGAATACGCATTGTTCGTTAGGACCTCATCACATTTTTTCCCTGAGTAATATGATAACACTTCTTGATGATAGCTTATTTCATTTAGGGGAGCAGTTACTTTTGGAGGGGAGTGTTTATCTTTGATATATTTTCATGAACTTGTATATGTTTTGTGAGATTTAAAAGATCAACTTTTAACAATAATGAGAGAATACTCAACAATACAACATCAAGAAAACTATTTAAAAAAATGGAAATGGTAAAAATTTACTTGCGTTAAAATGTACACTAGTCTCTCAGTGTCTGCCCGATTGCATTCATATCTAATTCCTACACTAACTAAGCTAATATATGAATATGTAACATAGTTTTTTAATATCTCTATACTATAGAAAATAAACTGAGTAAATTTTTTTCCCGAGTAATGCCATCTACGTAATATACATTATTGTTATTTTCTATCAAAATTAATACTCTATGGTGAGAGTATTCAGGTTTTATTCCTCTTGCTGCAGATGTCTTCAGATATCCAATCAGTTAAAAATTAGCAAAGTAGATACACACTAAGTACAGATACCTCTAGTTTTGCATTACGGCCGGCTATCTATCTGCAGGTACAGTAGGGAGACTACTTGCAAAGATCTGTAATAGAATTACATCATATGATGTTGTGATATTTTATTTATCAAGGATAAGAACTGGTTACGATACTCAAACCAATCCTAATCTTAATTGCACTCTCATACATACATACATGCATGCATATATACCAAGATAGTAAGGGCAGCATATGCATTCTTATCAAATGTAAGGGTAGCCTTCAGGCACATGGACAAGGAAATGTTCAGAAATATTTATGTAACCTATGTGAGGCCAAAACTCGAATATGCAGCCCCCTTTTGGAATCCGCACTTGAAAAAGCACATAGCTAAGCTTGAAAAAGTTCAATGACATGCCACGAAACTGGTGCCAAAAATACGCAATCTCAGTTATGATGAGAGGCTGAGGGAATTAGACTTACCATCACTCGAAGCTAGAAGAGTGAGGGGGGATATGGTGACAGTCTTTAAATTCCTTCATGGCTATGATAGAGTGGATAGGGATCGATATTTTGATATGGCTGGCTCTAGAACTAGAGGTCATAGTTTGAAGCTTCGTAAGAAAACTTCTTTGCAGGATGTAAGGAAATACTTTTTCAGTGTAAGAGTAGTTGATAATTGGAATTCGCTAAGCGAGGAGGTAGTTAATGCTATCTCAATGCATAGTTTTAAGGACAGGTATGATAAGTATCACTAAGTATAAAATGGAACCGATCAGGAGACGGGAAGATACGAGCTTTGGGCTCTTTCCCGTAAACACAATTAGGTAATCACAATTAGGTAATCACATACATAGATATGCACCAATATGCTCACTTGCATACTTACATACATTTATCCATATAGCCATACATTCTTAAAATACATACATTTACCTATCCATATGCACATATATATATATATATATATATATATATATATATATATATATATATATATATATATATATATATATATATATATATATATATATATATGTATATGTATATATATTATATATATATATATATATATATATATATATATATATATATATATATATATATATATATATATATATATATATATATATATATATATATATATATATATATATATATACAAACCTGCAGTACACAAAGCACATCATAAATGCACACTCAAATCACAGAAATATACAGCACAGTAATAATAATAATAATAATAATAATAATACTTTATTTCCAACATACATTGGGTATTCAAATATGGGTGTACAATTAAAATTTACAAGTAAAATCTTCCTTTAAGAGTAACTTCTTAAGATTATATTTAAAAGTATACACTGAACCAGCATTTTTTAGTTCTCTGGGAAGCTGATTATATAAATGAGGTCCACGAATGTTTATATCTCTTGAGCCAATATCAGTTTTAGACCTTCGTACTAATAAATCTTCCCCTTGACGGGTAGTTAACCCGGTAACTGAGCTTACTGTGGAAAAATTATACAAGCAATCAGGAATATTGTTTCTTAGTATATTAAAAACAAAGGTACATATATCAAAAACATATTTATCTCTAATCTTTATCCATTCTAGATCTTTTAAAACAGGAGAGATGTGCTCGTATTTTCTTACATTGCCAACAGCCACTCGTGCTGCAAAGTTTTGTAACTTTTGTATTCTTTGTAATTGAGTCTTATTTGTACATCCCCAAACTTTGAGACAGTAATTAATTAAACTCATAGCTAAGGACTGGACAATTATTATACGAGTTGATGTTTCAAATGAGTCTTTTACCCTATTTAGATATATTAGAGTACCCATTACTTTTTTATAAATTTCATCTATATGCATTTCAAAATTCATGTAGCGGTCAAAATAGACACCTAGGTTCTTTACCGAGTTCATTGGCTTAATGATATTACCGTTAAAATTTATATGAAGATTGTCATCAACTTCTGATAATAATTGTCTGGATCCGATAAGAATAGATTGGGTTTTAGTTTCATTAAGTAACAGACCATTTTTTAGAAAGTAACGTTTAGCCATATACAAAATTTCTTCTGCTCTACGAATAATATTTTCTAAATCATTAATTTCTCCCTCAATTAAGATTTGAGTATCGTCAGCATATTGAATGACATAACAGTTAGGTAAATATTTTACTAGATCGTTTACATATATTAGAAAAAGTATAGGTCCTAGGATCGATCCCTGAGGGACCCCAAACAATGTGAATGTATGTCTCATTGTCATGTTTGAGTGCCATTCTGGTGCACCCTTACTTCCCTGAGAAGTATGTTTTTTATGTTGTCTTGCTGCACCAAATGTTTTGCAATAAAGTTCTCTCTTCGGCCCTAGCTTCTTGGAAGGGTAAGTGTTGTATAGATTACCTCAAGTAGAAAACACGGAAACAAATGACTGTATATCACACAATAACAACAAAAAATAAAAAATTCATATGAGGGAAAATTAGAGACTTGGGGACACTACCATGGATACCACAACCTCTTTTCTTCGACTCTCTCTCAATGGTTTACTCTTACTCATGAGAGTAATTTACCAGACATAACTATATAGACGTAACTCTACAACACAATGCATAGAAAGCGGATACGTTTGTGGGAAGACGCTCTCGAACTTAATACATAATGAGTATTTTGACACTGAAAATTGTGTTTCATGACAACGAAACTTTGTGAGAAGGCGGAGATGACACTGAACTATACTATAAGGTGTATAATGAAAAATCGAATTTTTCACCAATAATGAATTTTTCAAGGCAGTCAACAAAATATTCGGCTATGGCTTTTTGAACAATTGTAATTTTGCATAAGATATTTGACTTTGGTTCCTCCGTGAAAACAAGAGATATATGATCACAAATAGATTTTTCATACTCGATATTTACATCAAATACAACAAAGTCTCTTGAAACTGCCACATGGTCAGCCCAGCTCGACGAATTGTGACTTGGACTTAGGTATACATGAGTATCCAATGGAAGCCAGATATCAGCAATTCAAAGTCTAAGTTACAAATGAAATACTTTAAAATAGACCGAAACCTTCCTTTGTGTTGATCGGCATTAAAATCCCATATTAAGATACAATTATTGACATGCTATCCGTCAATTTGTATTCTATATCTGCCAAAACATTTTTATTCTCAACGAATGCTTCAGCTGTATATGATGTTAAAATGGTGTGGAGAGACGGCATTGTGAATCCCTCCCTCAGAATATTCTCCCAAGAAGGACCGAGGAATAAAATGGCATTTAGGTAATGAATTTCCAAGTAGGAAACAAATAATTGGGTTTGAATGTGCATGGTTGCTGAACGAGCAACGGGAAAAAAGGTGAAAATTTGTTTCATATTTAAAAAGGGAAAATGGATGTGTAGGCCTGGGTTAATACAAAGAAGAATGAGTATGTGCTTTGATTCTACCACCCCGTTTGGTAAGGGGGATTGCTGCCGTTGTATAAAAAGATACGAGAGAAGCATTATCTTACTTCAGTTAAGAATTTAATATCTTCAATGAGCTTCATGCAAACCAAAAATAACAATTAAACTTTCAGTAACTATTTGAAATAAAAATACTTAAATCAAAATAATTTACTCACAAGAACGGTTTTTCGGTTAGTCATTTTTAATAGAAAGGTCATATTGTCAAATAATGAAAACAAATTAAATAAAGTTTTTCATATATTCGTTGTATTAAAGATCAATAATCCTATTTAGTTTTACTCATACCACATTGCAATCTTAAGTGTGCTTACATCTTGATTTTGTAAAAGTGCATTTACACGCATGGATAGGCAAATGGACATACAGATCAGTGCATAAAGTAAATGAGATATTTGTATGTTCTTTAACAAAAGCGTCATTGGTATCTGCAAAATAAAACTGCATCTGAGGTTTCTGTGCATTGTGTAAGATTATTACATACACTTTGTTAAACAGACACAATAATCAGCTTCACAGTGCGGTACTACATTGTTAAACAACATACGATATGGTATTTGAAAATGACATAACCACAAATATATAATAATAAATATGATTTATTAAATGAAGCCTAATTTCCAACTAATATTAGAAACATGATGTTACAATAAAACGACGAAACTTGTAATATAGAGAAAAAAGATCATTTTTCTTGTATTTAAGACTTATATTGTTTATATTTCAGAACAAGAATGAATGTAAAGAAAACCCATGAAAATGCGTCTTCAAGAGATTGAGTTGAGTATAAGTTTGCCTGAGATTATC
>JAXCGZ010018306.1:7500-15000 GCA_037179515.1 Halocaridina rubra | reverse complement strand
AGACTTATTAGGAAGCTGCAATCAATGGCTAGAATAGGTGGAAATGTCTTGGAATGGATAAAAACTTACTTAGAAGGAAGGGAACAGAGGGTTAGAGTAAGACACTCAGTGTCTGAATGGAGAAGAGTTAGTAGTGGAGTTCCACAGGGTTCAGTGTTAGGGCCACTTTTGTTCCTTGTATATGTAAATGACCTACCAGAGTCTGTAAATTCATTCATGAATATGTTTGCAGATGATGCAAAGATTGTGAAGAAAGTAAAAAACGAGAACAATGGTAGAGAACTTCAGGAGGATCTAAATAATCTGCATGGGTGGTCAGAAAAGTGGCTAATGAAATTCAATACCTCAAAATGTAAGGTAATGAGAATGGGTACAAGTGCAAGAAGGCCCAAGCTTGACTACTCGGTGGCTGGAGTACAACTTCAGGAGACAGAAAATGAGAGAGATCTAGGAGTAAACATATTGGCAGATTTGTCTCCAGAAATACATATAAATGGCGTAGTAAGGGCAGCATATGCATTCTTATCAAATGTAAGGGTAGCCTTCAGGCACATGGACAAGGAAATGTTCAGAAATATTTATGTAACCTATGTGAGGCCAAAACTCGAATATGCAGCCCCCTTTTGGAATCCGCACTTGAAAAAGCACATAGCTAAGCTTGAAAAAGTTCAAAGACATGCCACAAAACTGGTGCCAGAAATACGCAATCTCGGTTATGATGAGAGGCTGAGGGAATTAGACTTGCCATCACTCGAAGCTAGAAGAGTAAGGGGGGATATGGTGACAGTCTTTAAATTCCTTCATGGTTATGATAGAGTGGATAGGGATCGATATTTCGATATGGCTGGCTCTAGAACTAGAGGTCATAGTTTGAAGCTTCGGAAGAAAACTTGTTTGCAGGATGTAAGGAAATACTTTTTCAGTGTAAGAGTAGTTGATAATTGGAATTCGCTAAGCGAGGAGGTAGTTAATGCTACCTCAATCCATAGTTTTAAGGACAGGTATGATAAGTATCACTAAGTCTAAAAATGGAACCGATCAGGAGACGGGAAGATACGAGCTTTGGGCTCTTTCCCGTAAACACAATTAGGTAATCACAATTAGGTAATCACAATTAGGTAATCACACACACACACACACACACACACACACACACACACACACACACACACACACACACACACACACATATATATATGAACTTGTTTTATAAATATGAATTTTATTTACCCCAGACTTAAACTTTTTTTCTTTCTCTCTTCGCAGGAAGCTCAGGGCCACAACAAAAATGCCGTCCTCCGTTGCCATACCAGCCGAACAGGCATCACTTTTAGGGTAAGTGTTAAATCAATTTTTCATTTAATTTCTGTTCTTTCTGGCATTCTATCGAGGTTTTCATAATTCTTCATCATGTCAAGCTTAAGGGGGGTTTACACGGTCAATCGGTTCGTCGAACGCGGTTCGACAGACAAGTGTTTGAAGTGATGTTCGAACGTGTGAACGGGGTATACGGGTGTCGAACACGGAACGTGTTCGACACCCAAATACCCCGTTCACACGTTCGAACATCACTTCAAACACTTGTGTGTCGAACCGCGTTCGAAGAACCGTTTGACCGTGTAAACCCCCCTTACCACCCGATCCGTGGTTGAGTCTGAGAAAGTACAAACTTTTCTCATCAGCCAGAATTCATAATCCATCGACAGGCTAAAACTAAATGCCAAATGGCCACACTCTCCCAAACTAAGACCGGCTTTGGTATGTTTACCATCACACTCTCAGCCTGCTTTTTAGCTGATGAATTAACCTAGATTACTTAACTAAATCTAATCGAGTATTATATCAAAACACTCGAAAATACACAAAAATTTCGTTGGAAGTGATAATGTACCTCGTGTGGTGGGGAGGGGGAGAGAAAGTATACATTTACCACCAATTTTTCTGTGCTTTCAAAAATAATGTGGACGTGGCTTATTTTATGTAATACATAAATGAAAAAACTTAAAAATTAAATTAAAATTTAACTAAATATTAATTTAAAAAAACTGCGCTGAAATTTTAATGCGTCCACTCACAGGTAAGCATTGAATTTCAGCAGGCGCTCATCACTGAATAATAATAATAATAATAATAATAATAATAATAATAATAATAATAATAATAATAATAATAATAATAATAATAATAATAGCAGCAGCAGCAACAGCTGTCATTATGCAAGTGCCCTTGAATTTTTCACAAGTTCGAATTATGTAATTTTTATATTAAGAATAACCGGACATCCTTCATTTATATCGACCAGTCAAGTTTTCTTGCAATCTATGAAGACTTTGTATACCCCTAATATATATATATATATATATATATATATATATATATATATATATATATATATATATATATATATATATATATATATATATATATATGCACACACACACACACACACACACACACACACACACAAAGCCGAGACCAACAAAAGTAACCTTTGAGAGAGGGGAAACATGTAGGGAAATATTGTTGAGAAAAAAAAGTCTAAAAGACCTTCAGGAATTCAAAGAAGTGTTCATTAGACGATACAGAACACAGGAAGAGATGGGAAAGATCAAAAACTTGTTGCAAGAGGCAAGAAGGTTAAATGATGAAAGAAATGAAGAACAGAAGAAAAATTTTTGTTACAGAGTTCTTCCAGACAAAGGGGAGATAAAGAAGATAATGACAGAAGATCAGGGGATGGGGCCTCATTAAGATTGTTATACACAAATGCTGATGGATTAGCTGGTAAGGCAGTAGAATTAAAAGATAGGATTCACAACAGTAAGGCAGATATAGTAGCAATTACAGAGACTAAGTTGAGTGAGGACATAAACAGTGTCACAGTTTTTCCTAAGGGCTTCAGAATACTAAGGGTTGAAAGATCTGAGAGGACTGGTGGAGGGATAGCACTGCTCATAAGTGAAAGGATTCAAGTTGAAGAAATAAACTTGGCTATAGAAAGTGAGTTCAAGGAATTTCTTGTTGCTCGCATAAATACTGGGTCAGAGAGCATTATAATAACTGTTGTATACAACCCACCAAGGAACCAAAATAGGCTTGAAGTTTATGAGGAAAGTCATATAGGTACTATTGAAGTCATAAACTCAGTTGTTAACATGGCACGGGAAAAAAAATGTAGGATTTTGATTATGGGAGACTTTAATCATAAAGAGATAGATTGGATAAATCTTGACCCACACAGTGGTGAGGACTCATTCGGGGCAAGATTCCTAGATTGCGTACAAGGGAATTTCCTACACTAACATGTAATGGAACCAACAAGGGCCAGGGGTGGGGATGAGCCATCACTACTTGATCTAGTGTTCACAGATAATGTGTTGGATATTGAAAATATTGAGTATGAACCACCAATTGGAAAGAGTGACCATTGTGTGTTGTTGATGGAGTATATCATTGAAGATATTCTTCCTGAGAGTAGAGGCACTGAGGACATGAGGAGGAACTATCCGAAAGGAAATTACATCAAAATAAATGAGCTTTTTGCAGTTATTGACTGGAGAACCTTATTTTACAACAAATCTGTACAAGAAATGTATGACATCTTTTGTGAGAAATATGGGAAGATAGTAGATTGCTGCATACCTGTCACCAAAGTAGGTGTAATTCATGCCAGAGAGAAATGGTTCGATAATGGGTGTAAAAGAGCTAAGGAGTGGAGAGACAAATGTTGGAAAAGGTATAGGAGGAGAAAAAACATAAATGCCTGGCAAACCTACAAAAGAGCAAGAAATGACTACCTAAGTAAAAGGAGAGAGGCAGAGAGAGACTATGAGAGGGACATCACCAGGAAGGCTAAAGAAAATCCCAAGCTTTTCCACAGCTTTATCAGAGGAAAACTGAAGGTAAAAGAACAGGTTTTAAGGCTAAAGAGAGCGGATGGAAGCATCACTGAGACGGATGAAGAGATCTGCAAAGAATTGAACAAGGAGTTTCAGTCAGTATTTACAGTAGAAAATACCCCACCCCCTCAGATTGCAGTGATAGAAGCTCAAGGGCCGGTATTAGAGAACATCAACCTTACAGCCACAGAGGTATGCAAAACGCTGATGGATTTAGATGTTCATAAAGCTACAGGTCCTGATGATATATCCCCTCATGTGCTTAAAAAATGCGCAAACACAATATCAGTGGCACTAAGTATCATATTTAAGGAGTCACTGGAGTCGGGGGAGATTCCAAGATGCTGGAATCAAGCAAATGTGATACCTATCTTCAAAAAGGGAAGGAGGGATACGGCTCTGAACTATAGACCAGTTTCCTTGACCAGCATAGTTTGCAAAGTTATGGAGAAACTACTAAGGAAACATATCTCTCTTCACTTGGAATCCTTCAACTTTTTGTCAGTGAGGCAACATGGCTTCAGAGAAGGTAGATCAACAGTAACAAACTTATTAGAATTTTATGATGAGGTAAGCCAAATCTTACAGGAAAGAGAGGGCTGGGCAGATTGCATATTCCTAGACTTCCAGAAAGCGTTTGACACTGTTCCACATGGGAGACTTATTAGGAAGCTGCAATCAATGGCTAGAATAGGTGGAAATGTTTTGGAATGGATAAAAACTTACTTAGAAGGAAGGGAACAGAGGGTTAGAGTAAGACACTCAGTGTCTGGATGGAGAATAGTTAGTAGTGGAGTTCCACAGGGTTCAGTTTTAGGGCCACTTTTGTTCCTTGTATATGTAAATGACCTACCAGAGTCTGTAAATTAATTCATGAATATGTTTGCAGATGATGCAAAGATTGTGAAGAAAGTAAAAAACGAGAACAATGGTAGAGAACTTCAGGAGGATCTAAATAATCTGCATGAGTGGTCAGAAAAGTGGCTAATGAAATTCAGTACTTCAAAATGTAAGGTAATGAGAATGGGTACAAGTGCAAGAAGGCCCAAGCTTGACTACTCGGTGGCTGGAGTACAACTTCAAGAGACAGAAAATGAGAGAGATCTAGGAGTAAACATAGTGGCAGATTTGTCTCCAGAAATACATATAAATGGCATAGTAAGGGCAGCATATGCATTCTTATCAAATGTAAGGGTAGCCTTCAGGCACATGGACAAGGAAATGTTCAGAAATATTTATGTAACCTATGTGAGGCCAAAACTCGAATATGCAGCCCCCTTTTGGAATCCGCACTTGAAAAAGCACATAGCTAAGCTTGAAAATGTTCAAAGACATGCCACGAAACTGGTGCCAGAAATACGCAATCTAAGTTATGATGAGAGGCTGAGGGAATTAGACTTACCATCACTGGAAGCTAGAAGAGTGAGGGGGGATATGGTGACAGTCTTTAAATTCCTTCATGGTTATGATAGAGTGGATAGGGATCGATATTTTGATATGGCTGGCTCTAGAACTAGAGGTCATAGTTTGAAGCTTCGTAAGAAAACTTCTTTGCAGGATGTAAGGAAATACTTTTTCAGTGTAAGAGTAGTTGATAATTGGAATTGGCTAAGCGAGGAGGTAGTTAATGCTATCTCAATCCATAGTTTTAAGGACAGGTATGATAAGTATGACTAAGTCTAAAATGGAAGCGATCAGGAGACGGGAAGATACGAGCTTTGGGCTCTTTCCCGTAAACACAATTAGGTAATCACAATTAGGTAATCACACACACACACACACACACACACATATATATATATATATATATATATATATATATATATATATATATATATATATATATATATATATATATATATATATATATATATATATATATATATATATATATATATATGTGTGTGTGTGTGTGTGTGTGTGTGTGATTACCTAATTGTGATTACCTAATTGTGTTTACGGGAAAGAGCCCAAAGCTCGTATCTTCCCGTCTCCTGATCGCTTCCATTTTAGACTTAGTCATACTTATCATACCTGTCCTTAAAACTATGGATTGAGATAGCATTAACTACCTCCTCGCTTAGCCAATTCCAATTATCAACTACTCTTACACTGAAAAAGTATTTCCTTACATCCTGCAAACAAGTTTTCTTCCGAAGCTTCAAACTATGACCTCTAGTTCTAGAGCCAGCCATATCAAAATATCGATCCCTATCCACTCTATCATAGCCATGAAGGAATTTAAAGACTGTCACCATATCCCCCCTCACTCTTCTAGCTTCCAGTGATGGTAAGTCTAATTCCCTCAGCCTCTCATCATAACTGAGATTGCGTATTTCTGGCACCAGTTTCGTGGCATGTCTTTGAACTTTTTCAAGCTTAGTTATGTGCTTTTTCAAGTGCGGATTCCAAAAGGGGGCTGCATATTCGAGTTTTGGCCTCACATAGGTTACATAAATATTTCTGAACATTTCCTTGTCCATGTGCCTGAAGGCTACCCTTACATTTGATAAGAATGCATATGCTGCCCTTACTATGCCATTTATATGTATTTCTGGAGACAAATCTGCCACTATGTTTACTCCTAGATCTCTCTCATTTTCTGTCTCTTGAAGTTGTACTCCAGCCACCGAGTAGTCAAGTTTGGGCCTTCTTGCACTTGTACCCATTCTCATTACCTTGCATTTTGAAGTATTGAATTTCATTAGCCACTTTTCTGACCACTCATGCAGATTATTTAGATCCTCCTGAAGTTCTCTACCATTGTTCTCGTTTTTTACTTTCTTCACAATCTTTGCATCATCTGCAAACATATTCATGAATTAATTTACAGACTCTGGTAGGTCATTTACATATACAAGGAACAAAAGTGGCCCTAAAACTGAACCCTGTGGAACTCCACTACTAACTCTTCTCCATTCAGACACTGAGTGTCTTACTCTAACCCTCTGTTCCCTTCCTTCTAAGTAAGTTTTTATCCATTCCAAAACATTTCCACCTATTCTAGCCATTGGTTGCAGCTTCCTAATAAGTCTCCCATGTGGAACAGTGTCAAACGCTTTCTGGAAGTCTAGGAATATGCAATCTGCCCAGCCCTCTCTTTCCTGTAAGATTTGGCTTACCTCATCATAAAATTCTAATAAGTTTGTTACTGTTGTTCTACCTTCTCTGAAGCCATGTTGCCTCACTGACAAAAAGTTGAAGGATTCCAAGTGAAGAGAGATATGTTTCCTTAGTAGTTTCTCCATAACTTTGCAAACTATGCTGGTCAAGGAAACTGGTCTATAGTTCAGAGCCGTATCCCTCCTTCCCTTTTTGAAGATAGGTATCGTGTGTGTACGTGTGTGTGTGCGTGTGTGGGTGCATCCGTGCGTGCGTGTTTGTGTGTGTTTTTATTTTTGCACCATATGAATCTTTGGTTGCAAGATTAGTTTAACTTCTCTTCTCTTGTATAGAGGAACCCTTTATATTAGTCCTGTGGAGTTTTTAATCATCCCATTTGTATATTTCTTCTGTTTAGTTTTTTGTATGTATACTTTAGTATTTTTTGCTATGCATTAAGAGTTTCTGTTTTTAGGTTGAGGTATAGATTTTAGTTATT
>JAXCGZ010018306.1:0-2500 GCA_037179515.1 Halocaridina rubra | reverse complement strand
ATAGATTGGATAAATCTTGACCCACACAGTGGTGAGGACTCCTTTGGGGCAAGATTCCTAGATTGCGTACAAGGGAATTTCCTACACCAACATGTAATGGAACCAACAAGAGCCAGGGGTGGGGATGAGCCATCACTACTTGATCTGGTGTTCACAGATAATGTGTTGGATATTGAAAATATTGAGTATGAACCACCAATTGGAAAGAGTGACCACTGTGTGTTGTTGATGGAGTATATCATTGAAGACATTCTTCCTGAGAGTAGAGGCACTGAGGACATGAGGAGGAACTATCAGAAAGGAGATTACATCAAAATGAATGAGCTTTTTGCAGTTATTGACTGGAGAACCTTATTTTACAACAAATCTGTACAAGAAATGTATGACATCTTTTGTGAGAAATATGGGAAGATAGTAGATTGCTGCATACCTGTCACCAAAGTAGGTGTAATTCATGCCAGAGAGAAATGGTTCGATAATGGGTGTAAAAGAGCTAAGGAGTGGAGAGACAAATGCTGGAAAAGGTATAGGAGGAGAAAAAACATAAATGCCTGGCAAACCTACAAAAGAGCAAGAAATGACTACCTAAGTAAAAGGAGAGAGGCAGAGAAAGATTATGAGAGGGACATCACCAGGAAGGCGAAAGAAAATCCCAAGCTTTTCCACAGCTTTATCAGAGGAAAACTGAAGGTAAAAGAACAGGTTTTAAGGCTAAAGAGAGCGGATGGAAGCATCACTGAGACGGACGAAGAGATCTGCAAAGAATTGAACAAGGAGTTTCAGTCAGTATTTACAGTAGAAAATACCCCACCCCCTCAGATTGCAGTGATAGAAGCTCAAGGGCCGGTATTAGAGAACATCAACCTTACAGCCACAGAGGTATGCAAAGCGCTGATGGATTTAGATGTTCATAAAGCTACAGGTCCTGATGACATATCCCCTCATGTGCTTAAAAAATGCGCAAACACAATATCAGTGGCACTAAGTATCATATTTAAGGAGTCATTGGAGTCGGGGGAGATTCCAAGATGCTGGAAACAAGCAAATGTGATACCTATCTTCAAAAAGGGAAGGAGGGATACGGCTCTGAACTATAGACCAGTTTCCTTGACCAGCATAGTTTGCAAAGTTATGGAGAAACTACTAAGGAAACATATCTCTCTTCACTTGGAATCCTTCAACTTTTTGTCAGTGAGGCAACATGGCTTCAGAGAAGGAAGATCAACAGTAACAAATTTATTAGAATTTTATGATGAGGTAAGCCAAATCTTACAGGAAAGAGAGGGCTGGGCAGATTGCATATTCCTAGACTTCCAGAAAGCGTTTGACACTGTTCCACATGGGAGACTTATTAGGAAGCTGCAATCAATGGCTAGAATAGGTGGAAATGTCTTGGAATGGATAAAAACTTACTTAGAAGGAAGGGAACAGAGGGTTAGAGTAAGACACTCAGTGTCTGAATGGAGAAGAGTTAGTAGTGGAGTTCCACAGGGTTCAGTTTTAGGGCCACTTTTGTTCCTTGTATATGTAAATGACCTACCAGAGTCTGTAAATTCATTCATGAATATGTTTGCAGATGATGCAAAGATTGTGAAGAAAGTAAAAAACGAGAACAATGGTAGAGAACTTCAGGAGGATCTAAATAATCTGCATGAGTGGTCAGAAAAGTGGCTAATGAAATTCAATACCTCAAAATGTAAGGTAATGAGAATGGGTACAAGTGCAAGAAGGCCCAAGCTTGACTACTCGGTGGCTGGAGTACAACTTCAGGAGACAGAAAATGAGAGAGATCTAGGAGTAAACATATTGGCAGATTTGTCTCCAGAAATACATATAAATGGCGTAGTAAGGGCAGCATATGCATTCTTATCAAATGTAAGGGTAGCCTTCAGGCACATGGACAAGGAAATGTTCAGAAATATTTATGTAACCTATGTGAGGCCAAAACTCGAATATGCAGCCCCCTTTTGGAATCCGCACTTGAAAAAGCACATAGCTAAGCTTGAAAAAGTTCAAAGACATGCCACGAAACTGGTGCCAGAAATACGCAATCTCGGTTATGATGAGAGGCTGAGGGAATTAGACTTGCCATCACTCGAAGCTAGAAGAGTAAGGGGGGATATGGTGACAGTCTTTAAATTCCTTCATGGTTATGATAGAGTGGATAGGGATCGATATTTCGATATGGCTGGCTCTAGAACTAGAGGTCATAGTTTGAAGCTTCGGAAGAAAACTTGTTTGCAGGATGTAAGGAAATACTTTTTCAGTGTAAGAGTAGTTGATAATTGGAATTCGCTAAGCGAGGAGGTAGTTAATGCTACCTCAATCCATAGTTTTAAGGACAGGTATGATAAGTATCACTAAGTCTAAAAATGGAAGCGATGAGGAGACGGGAAGATACGAGCTTTGGGCTCTTTCCCGTAAACACAATTAGGTAATCACAATTAGGTAATCACACACACACACACACACACACACACACACACACACACACACACAA
>JAXCGZ010018305.1:10000-19954 GCA_037179515.1 Halocaridina rubra | reverse complement strand
GAGAGAGAGAGAGAGAGAGAGAGAGAGAGAGAGAGAGAGATAAATGTCATCTTTCCCTTTCATAATTTTGAAATTCTATTACTTAATGATTTCTTTATATTTAAAAGTTTTATTTATTTGCTTGTTTCCATATTTATCTATCTATTTATTTATTTATATATATATATTTATTTAAGTATTTATGGTAAGAAGATGTTCTCTATTGCATTCAAAAAAGTATTTGAACTCGGAAACTTGCATCAGTACGCTGAGAACGTGGTTTCTATTCACAGATGAAAATCCCCTCTCTCTCTCTCTCTCTCTCTCTCTCTCTCTCTCTCTCTCTCTCTCTCTCTCTCTCTCTCTCTCTCTCTCTCTCTCTCTCTCTCTCTCTCTCTCTCTCTCTCTCTCTCACACACACACACACACACACAAACACTCTCTCTCTCTCTCTCTCTCTCTCTCTCTCTCTCTCTCTCTCTCTCTCACACACACACACAGCACACAAACACAAATACTCACTACACATGTGCAATTCATTCGCATGTGCATCTACATTCTATATATTTATGTAGTGGGTTGGCCCATGGCACCAGCCGACATTGCGATAGTACAGCTGAAGGTCTTTTGGACTTAAGTAGGACTGGCCAGGACAGCCCAAGTTTAGGACTTCTTTCAGTTATGGTTCCTTTCCTATGCTTACTTCTACACCAATTATTCTGGCGTATTCGTTACATATATCTTTATTAGCCTCTCACATCTGACAAGTCACAGGACTCCATAAACACACGCGCGTGTAATTACCTAATTGTAATTACTTGACTGTGCTTACGGGAAAGAGCCCCAAGCTCGTAACTTCCCGTCTCCTGGTTTGTTCCATTTTGTACTTAGTGATAGTTATCATACTTGTCCTTAAAACTATGGATTGAGTTAGAATTAACTACCTCCTCGCTTAGCCAATTCCAATTATCAACTACTCTTACACTAAAAATGTACTTCCTTACAACCTGGAAAGAAGTTTTCTAACGATGCTTCAAACTATGACCACTAGTTCTAGTGCCAGCCGTATCAAAATACCGATCCCTATCCACTCTGTCATAACCATGATGGACTTTAAAAACCGTCACCATATCCCACCTCATTCTTCTAGCTTCGAGTGATGGTAAGTGTAATTCCCTCAGCCTCTCATCATAACTGAGATTGCGCATTTCGGGGACCAGTTTCGTGGCATGTCTTTGGACTTTTCCAGTTTAAGTACGTGCATTCTCAAGTGTGGATTCCAAAAGGGTTCTGCATATTCAAGCTTTGGCCTCACATAGGCTACATAGATATTTCTGAACAATTCCTAGTCCATGCCTGAAGGCTGCTCTTACATTTGCTAAGAAAGCATATGCTGCCCTTACTATGCCATATATAAGCATTTCTGGAGATAAATCTGCCAGTATGTTTACTCCTAGATATCTCATTGTCTGTCTCTTGAAGTTCTACTCCTGCCATTGAATAGTTAAGCTTGAGCCTTCATGCACTTGTATCCATTCTCATTACCATACATTTAGAAGTATTGAATTTCATTAGCCACTTTGCTAACCACTCATGCAGACTATTTAGTTCTTCCTGAAGTTTTCTATCATTGTTCTTGTCTCTTACTTTCTACTCAGTCTTTGCATCATCTGCAGACATATTCATGAATGAATTTACAGACTCTTGTAGGTCATTTACATATACAAGGGACAAAAGTGGCCTAAAGCTGAACCCTGTGGAACTCCTCTACTAACTCTTCTCCATTCAGACACTGAGTGTGTTACTCTAACCCTCTGTTCCCTTCCTTCTAAGTAAGTTTTTATCCATTCCAAGACATGTCCACCTCTCCTCGCCATTACTTGCAGCTTCTTAATAACTCTCCCGTGTAGGACCGTGTCAAATGCTTTCTGGAAGTCTAGGAATATGCATCTGCCCAGCCTTCTCTTTCCTGTATGATTCGGCTTAGCTCATCATAAAATTCTAATAAGTTTGTTACTGTTGATCTACCTTCTCTGGAACCAACTGACAAAAAGTTGAAAGATTCCAAGTAATGAAAACTTAGAGATATGGCATGATTATGCCCTAAGATGACGACAGACCAGGTTTCTGAAGAAAGAAAGGTTATAAGAGTTAGGGAAGACAGAAAAAGAAAGAGAGTTCCAGAGTCTAGAGGTTTTAGGAAAGAACCAGGCACTGCCCGGCCAATCCGCAAGCTGTAAATCTCCACATAGTACCTGTGTGACGATCCCACTTGGCGTCAACTTATTCATACTATTCTATTTGCCTCTCGATCTTTTCGATGTCAAGTCTATTCTCGAACACGGCATAAATAAATAAATAAAATAAATAAATAAATAATTTAACTTAAATAGGTCTGTCCAGGACCGTTCGATGTTAAGTCTTCCTTCAGTTACGGTTCTTTTTCTATGCCTGCAGCTACACTGAATATTCTTGGATATTCGTTGCACATCTTTTGTTGTCCCTGCTCATCTGACAGGTCATTGCGCTCTCCATCTCTGTTTCTCTTTGCTTTGTATATTCTTCGTGCCCAGGCCCGATGAGGGCTGTTTTATTTTATTATTTTTTTGGCCCGTCCTGGTGTCACAATCATAAAAAAAGCCGGTTATATTTAAATAACGACAAATATGTAAGCATAAGCCATTATTATAACATAAATAATAATAATAATAATAATAATAATAATAATAATAATAATAATAATAATAATAATAATAATAATAATAATCTCTAAACATTATATCAATAGAAATCCATTGTGAATGCGTTTAACAGCATTCAGAGAGAGAGAAAGAGAGAGAGAGAGAGAGAGAGAGAGAGAGAGAGAGAGAGAGAGAGAGAGAGAGAGAGAGAGAGAGAGAGAGAGAGAGAGAGAGAGAGAGAGAGAGAGAGAGAGAGTAAATGTCAAGGCCTTTGGTGTAAGTGATCTGCCTAATACATTTATTCATACACTTAGTCATATAGATTGTATTTAATTATTTGTATATTAGTTCCACTACAGATTTTTATACGTATATAAGTAATTATGAATCTTTATTTATCTATTTATTTATTTATTTCGGTATTTTTCTATATAGATGAGTATTTATTCAATTTATTTTCAAATTCATTTACCCATTGCTTCTTAAGTTTATTTAATTATAGTTTACATTAAGGCTCGTGAAGATAGTGTTCCAACATATACTCCGTAGAATTAATAATGTATTCACTTAGCCTGCTCAGTTAACAGGGGCTATCTACCACGTGTATGACGCCGCTACCCTCCTTATAGACGCGATTTACCTGTACACAGATTTCGCTTTCTCCTAGATTAGATAACAAGAATACCGCTTCCGTGTTCCCTTTCGCATCATGAAAGTTGACTCAATGGGGCGGATCAAGGACACTAGGAATCCCTTATCGCCTTTGTATTCCCTTGCGTGTCATAAAAGTCAATTAATTGGGGCCAAATGGTGGGACTAGGCATACTTTACCATCTCTATGTTTTTCCTCATGACGTAAAAGTCGACTAAGTGGGGCAAAGCGAGAGGGCTTGAATTCCCTACCACCTCCGCATTCACCTTCGGGTTATAAAAGTCGACTAAACAGGCTGGAACAAGGGAGCTGAGAATCTTCTACTGCATCTGTGTTCCCCTTCGTACCATAAAAGTCGACTAGATGAGGCTGAGCAAAGAAACTGGAAATCCCCTATCCCCCTCCGCGTTCCCTTCTAGCAAAGAGTCAGTACATACTTGGAGGTTCTGGTAGGAAAGGTCCATCCAGAACCCTAGTAGTCGGGTCTCTAAATGCAAGCGGTTTTGAAAAGCATGAGAATATAAGGGAGACTGATTAATATTTAGCAATGAATGATACAAGGGTGAACGATTGTGTGCTATGACTCGGCCATCACTTTACCCATACAAGGGGATTATGACCCTTTTTTCCTTACAAGGGGGATTATGGCCTCTGTGGATAGATAGATAGATAGATAGATAGAGAAAGAAGAGAAAGAGAAGGATAGAACATTAAAGAAATGAGAAAAAAAAAGGAGAGACATAAAACTAAGGCAAAAAAAGGGTGGATGTGAAGAAAAAGACATTTTTAGCTGAAATAGATAGATAGATAAAACAGATAGATAAATAAAACAGATAGATTGATAAATAAAACAGATAGATTGAGAGAGAGAGAGAGAGAGAGAGAGAGAGAGAGAGAGAGAGAGAGAGAGAGAGAGAGAGATACATAAAAATCAAACAAATAAAGAAAAAGTAACATAAGAGATTATATCACTAATATCTCCCACTTATCTCCTGGACCTTATCAGCTATCAACAATCATTTTCTTCTTTTAGCTAATCTCTTTATCAGTCCGCGTTCGATATATTGGAGAAAGATTAGAATCTTTTAAGTAAATGTATTCATTTATAATCATGTGTTTCTTCACTATATGTAGATTCGGTTTTACGTCACGAACTCCCTTTTCTACTAAGGGCTAGGAATTAATCAAATAACTGTACATATAGGGTCGTGTGCGGGCGGGCACTTCAAGTGTTATCGATATGTTCACTTTACATTTTATATTTAGCTATATTTATATATCAGTTACTTCTTAGTACAATATTTCAAGTAATTTGCTAATGAACATGTAGTAATTGCAGAAGATATCTCAACAATGTGTGTGTATATATATTATATATATACATATATGTATGTTCATATTATATATATATATATATATATATATATATATATATATATATATATATATATATATATATATATATATATATATATTATGAGTGATCCCGGGACAGGCAAATTGCCCTCATCAATAACGGCCCGGGCACGAAGAAAACAAAAAACGATGAAGAAAGTAAAAGGTTAAGGATATGGCAGAGATGAGGTATATATATATATATATATATATATATATATATATATATATATATATATATATATATATATATATATGTAGTCACCGTGGCTCAAGCGGTAGCGTCCGCGACTTTGAGGCGTCAGGTCGAGGGTTCGCGCCCCGTCACGGTCTGAGGTTAGCAAGGGCATGCACTCAGGGTAACGATTACATCTGCCAAAACAAGTCCTTCGCAAGAAGGCAACCGTCCTAGCCCTTGCTAGAAAAAGGGAGTCCGTGAGGTAAAACCGGAACATATATATATATATATATATATATATATATATATATATATATATATATATATATATATATATATATATATATATCAGCTATCGATAAGTGAGAAAAACTGAATTCGCTTCTGGTCAGCGGCTGTGTGCTTGACTCAGCCTCCCATTTACAAGGGAATTATGGCCTTTATATAGGTGTATGTATTACAGATTTCTATTTTGCTAATACTTGTAAAAATAACAAATTCACATTATTCCAAATATAAATAGATATTGCTTTAATAATTCGTTGACAATTGAATTCAAACAGAATTGCCTCCGTCTCACACTTCCAAAATAGGATATCTAACAATTCTCGTCAGGCTTGCCTTCGATATATATATATATATATATATATACATATATATATATATATATATATATATATATATATATATATATATATATATATATATATATATAAGTACCATTGCGTTTACGAGTATAATTATCTCTTCATCTTCAGACGTACAGTACCTACCTACCTATTTACCTACCTACCCATCCCCTCAATGATTACTCTTCAAGTACTCTTCAATTATTACACTATATTTTATTATTAATTACTTGCTATGATATTTAAAATTAATTGCAAATTCTATTAGTATGTTATTTATACATAACCACATAGATTGTAATGTTATCAACTGCAATATGACTGGGAGTGCCCATGTGCACATGTCCCCATGTACAGTTATCTGAATAAATAAAAAAAAAAAAAAAAACATCCCCTCACCATTTCTTGTTAGCCTTCAAGAGGTAAGTAGCTGGTTTCAGCTTCATGATTTACGGTTGAATGCCCTATCTGACACCAATATCTTCATTTATCGGGGCTTGAAACCGGCATCGAGTCGAAATATTTATGTCTTTCTCTTCTTTATTTTAGTCATTGGAAGCAGTTCCTATGTTTACATGGAATTGCTGGTGTTCGCACGTGGCACATGGGACGTGCCACGCCACTTCTGAGTTAAAGGTTTCATATATTTCCGGATATTCGTTTTCAACTGGCGTGCCACGTGTCATGCCACGTTGGTGTGAAAGCGGCCTTAGGATTAGATCAAAGTTTAATGGCGGGATGTCTATCCAGACAACAACTTTTTCCTTCATATGGGCTGTCTTGCTCTCACAGTAGTTGGCTTTTGCTCGGTCTAATAAAATGAGAACAGAACTCTCTCCCCATCAAAATACGTAAAGCCTATTTTAAGTATATATCCAGCACTAATAATGTAAAGAGATTTACATAACAGTGTTGCGGTTGTTTTTCTAATGTCTAAAATTTTGAACACAAAAACGAGTTATCATTTATTTTTAGCACGATTTGTTTTATCAAAGTATTCTTTATTCTAAAGTTAACTCATTAATGCACTGCTATTGTATTTGTGTTATTCACGACAGAGATTGTAATAATGTCCATTTATACATATAAGGGAGTGCCTGCGAGCACAGGTCCACGTGTCATGCTTTAGATCCAAATAAAAAAAAATAATCTATCAACTTGCCAACGTCTGTTTTGGAGAGGATTTGCGACAGGCAGATTTCAAGACTTATAAAAATAATGAACTTTCCAAAATGGAAAGCCGATTTTAAAGCCACATGTAAATCCCTTTTTAACAAGGTACCAGAAAAAAAGTATCCGGGGGACAGGCAGTCCCCACACCCCCACAATTTTCTCTACATATTTCGGCTCGTCAGAACTTATAAAACTCATTTTAATCCGATTTTCACCATTTGATGAGATATCGAGCTCTTAAAGTAGTTTGGACATAAGAGTTCATAGGAATTCAATTAAAGCTGTTATTACTAGGCAGTTGAAGTACTTCGCTATATTTATTATCAAAAGCAAATATGTATGTATGTATGTATGTATGATGTAAGTACTTTCATGTATGTGTATATATGTATGATGTAAGTACGTTTGTGTACGTATGTTGTATGTATGTATGTATGCATGCATGCATGTCATTACCTAATTGTGCTTACTGGAATTAGCCCTATGCTCGTAACTCCCCGTCTCCTGCTCGTTTCCATTTTCAAACTCAATTATACTTACCATATTTCTCCTTAAAACTATGAATGCAGTTAGCATAACCACTTCCTCGCTTAGCAAATGCCAGTTATCAACTATTCTTACGCCGAAAAAAAAAACTACTTCCTTACATCCTGTAAAGAAGTTTTCTTAAGAAGCTTCAAACTATGACATGTAGGTCTAGTGCCAGCCATATCAAAATATCAATCCCTATCTACTCTCAAAACCATGAAGGATTAAAAAACCGTCACCATATCCCCCTCAATCTTCTAGCTTCGAGTGATGGTAAGTCTAATCCCTCAGCCTTTCACCATAATTGAGATTGCGTATTCCTGACCCTAGTTTCGTAGCATTGCTTTGAACTTTTTACAATCTTGTATATGCTGTTTCAACTGCAGCTTCCAAAAGGGGGGTGCATATTCAAACTTTGGTCTAACATAAGTTACATAAATATTTCTATACCTTTTCTTGTTCATGTGTCTGAAGGCTACCCTTATATTTGCTAAGAATGCGTATGTTGCCCTTACTATGCCATTTATATGCATTTCCGGAGACAAATCTGCCAGTATGTCTACTCCTAGATCTCTCTCATTCTCTGTCTCTGTGAAATTCTGCTCTTGCCACAGAGTAGTCAAGCATGGGCTTTCTTGCACTTGTACCCATTCTCATGACCTTACATTTTGAAGTATTGAAGTTCATTAGCCACTTTTCTGACCACTCATGCAAACTGTTTAGGTCTTCCTGAAGTTCTCGTCTCATTTTCTTTTATGTATGTATGTAGGTATGTGAAATCTTGTATGTATGAATGAATGTGTACATTCAATATGAAATGAAAATAAGGTATATATATATATATATATATATATATATATATATATATATATATATATATATATATATTAGGCATACCTAACTAAGCTTGTTAGATTTCCAATTTTGGAAGTATGTAAAATGGAATTAATTCAATGGCATTATTTTTTTTATTATATAAAAAACTAATAATAATAATAATAATAATAATAATAATAATAATAATAATAATAATAATAATGACAAAGCGAGTCAATGAGTCATTAGTCTGCTTTAACTCGTGAAACGACTCGACGAGACTCAAGTTCAGTGATGACTCAACAAGGCTCGTGAATGGCGGGAAAGCAGACTGTATGTGAGTCCGTATAAAAAGGGTCAACGAGACCACAGGGAGATATTCATAGAAAACGTATTCTCTCTCTCTCTCTCTCTCTCCTCTCTCTCTCTCTCTCTCTCTCTCTCTCTCTCTCTCTCTCTCTCAGTACATTTTTACCTTTGTACATGATCATTGAGTAATTAGGGTAAATATTAAATTCCAAGTTGAATAACTTTGATGATAAAGAAATGTTAAAATAATTTTTATAAGGAATTTTTATTTCGTGTTTCGCAAGTTTGATTTTGTAGATGTCAAAATTCTAACATTCTAATCAAGACAGATGGTAAAAGTTTCTAGGAAATGAAATCATAGCATGATATGGTAGGATCCTTACACATTTAAAAATAAAAAAATGCTCTTGATTTTTATAAAACTGTCAAAATCTCATCACCTGCGTTATATCTGAAACATGCTAAATGATATATATATATATATATATATATATATATATATATATATATATATATATATATATATATATATATATATATATATATATATATATATATATCATTTTTTTCACAGATTTGTAAAATGTGGCAATAGTTGTAAATTTCCATACAAATACTATTTTTTTGGACTGATGAAGAATTAGGACCTGCCTTTCATCAAAAGCGAAAACAGGTTAGGTTAATTTAATTTAATAACAATACTGAAATATAGTTATGGGGTTTAAAATTTTATTGACATAGTTAAGGAGCTTAAAATCTTATTGACAAATTATTTAGATTCTGTAAATAAGGAAGAGTTGTGTGTTCACGACCATGTGCGATAGTTTCTTCTCGTGGATGGTAATAATGTCACAAGGAAAAAAGTAAAAAAAAAAAATCACAAATTTGGCTAGAAAAAAAAAATCACAAATTAGGCTATATATTTTTTTCCTGAAACTTTTTTTTTTTTTTTGTATCCTGAAGTCAAGAGTTATCTAAATATTATCTTGTATATTTTTAATAAATGCTAATTGAGATCCAGAAATCTAATATCATGTATATGGATCATTAATACAATAAACTTTAATATTATTTTATGAACATAATGACAATAATTATAATATATTTCAGATTATTTAAAAATATTATGCCGTATTAGTACAAAATAAAAATATAACTATGCATCCATTTATCCATATATACATACGTACATATGTGTGCGCACGTTTAATTCCACCGAGGAACGTTAAGAAGAGCGTCCAGCTCTATAATTCCCTAGCTCCATCTGCTCACCCCCCTCCCCATTCAAATGGGGATTAACTGTGAAATAAAACGATTAACTGTGACATAAAACGGTGCAAAACTAGTAAATATATAATTTAATTTCAAAACTTTTATTTTCATTCTTATAATGGCTATTCTGTTACAAAACTAAGAATACAGTTATAAGTAGAATGAGAGAGAGAGAGAGAGAGAGAGAGAGAGAGAGAGAGAGAGAGAGAGAGAGAGAGAGAGAGAATACGAAACTATTCAAACAAAGAAAAATAGTACCACCGCGGGTGTATAAAGGAAGTGGGAGATTTGAACATTATAGACAACAGCAATCCCCCCACTCTCCATCCCCAATATGGCGCC
>JAXCGZ010018305.1:0-5000 GCA_037179515.1 Halocaridina rubra | reverse complement strand
AAGGTTAAGAAACCCGCAGCTAAGAAGGCTGCCAAAAAGCCTGCAGCTAAGAAGGCCGCGAAAAAACCCGCTGCTAAGAAGGCCAAGAAGCCCGCTGCTAAGAAAGCTGCCAAGAAACCTGCTGCTAAGAAGCCCGCGAAGAAACCTGCTGCTAAGAAGGCCGCTAAAAAGCCTGCTGCCAAGAAGGCCGCCAAAAAGCCTGCCAAGAAGTAAGTTGCTTCTGCAATACTGAAGATATCAAGATGACGACCACACGCCCTGCTGTATACCGATTGTGCCCCGTAAGAGACTAATATCTAAACAAGATTTTTTGCATATGTAAATGTACCTGATTTTATATAAATTGTATATATATTTTATATATAAAAGTATATTTCTACTTCATAATTTTTCATTTTGCCTATACTTTAATATTTTTTTATAGAAACTTTCAAAGATTCTCTGATTATGCTGAGTTAAATGAGTTGTTATATAAGCAGTTTACTTTTATAATAAGTTATAAACAAATCTTAGGGTAAAAATAAAATATTTAAAAGAAAGCACAAATGAAAAGTGGAAATTCATACTTCAGAACTGCTAAATACTAAAAAAAAAAAAAAAAAAAAAAAAAAAAATACAATGTATCTTATTAAGAGCATGAAGTAAAATTGAGAAAAGAAAAAAAAGCAAAGTGAATATACATTTCAAAACTAAATACTGAAGCTTCAAAGTATATTTTAATCATCCGAATAAATGTATAACTAAATAAAATTCCCACTGGATCAAAAATGGAAAAAAAAATTATAATGGTAAAACTGCTAGAAAAACTGGGCATAAATACAAAGTAAATTAGTATTTCATATCGTCCGAATAAATATGTATATAACTTTTAATAACATTACCACTGGATCAAAAATGAAAAAAATGGTAATGGGCATAAATACAAAGTAAATTAGTATTTCATAACAAAGATTAATATTTCAAGCTGAAAAGCACTACAAATTATTTTAAGTTACACGGAAGTAGAAATGAGGACAGTTTTGTTTGTCCCGGTGTCAAAAAAAAAAAAAAAAATAGTACAAGTTGGAAGTGTCTATATGCCCATCCAACCCTAATCCCATAGTTGTGTCCAACCGCGTTCGAATAGGAACATTGTGACAAAGGTGTACCTTTTCTCAAGTAGCCTGCAAGAACTCCCTCTGACAAAGAAAACTCGACAATAAATGCTTAGATATATGAATAATTATATCTAATAGATATATCAATCTCTAAACTATCCTATTGTCTACAAAAATCGTTTTTTTTTTAATTCAAAAGATTTGAAAAACTTTTCAATTAATCCAAATGTAATATTCTCTAAAATATAATAATAATAATGAACAGTGGTGGACGGAAATTATAATATTCATCAAATCCTCTCAAATTTGGATCTAATCCTGATGCTCTAATTACCTAAACATACTTCAGAAAATGTCATACAAAGAGGATTAGTTGATATGAATAAGATAAAAGAGAGGATCAAAGGCAACATTAAGATTCATTTCAGATTAATCTTGATTTTTTAAAATAATGATTAGAGTAATGGTTTAGGATTTATGTTGTTCCAGATTATTATTATTATTATTATTGTTATTATTATTTGCAACATGCAACGGGATACGAAATCTTCGCGATCAGTACATAATTCTCTCTCTCTCTCTCTCTCTCTCTCTCTCTCTCTCTCTCTCTCTCTCTCTCTCTCTCTCTCTCTCTCTCTCTCTCTCCTACTAATATAACAAAACACATTCATTGTATCATAAAAAGACAGGACTTTAAAACCAACTTAAAATGCACATAAATTTCCATGATAATGCTCTGGTTTAAATATAAACTATATGAAATTAGGAATGAAAATGTACGAGAGAGAGCGTGGCTTTAAATATAAACTAGACCAGTTTAAGAAGTATGCACAAGAGTGAGAGTGGCGTTATATATACATTAGATAAAATTAAGAAGAAATATGCACCATAGAGAAAGAGCGTCCTTAATATTCTACTTTTTCTTCGTCTTATGTTTCCTTCATGCCCGGGCATGACGAGGGTATTTTCTTGCGTGTCCCGATGTCACACACACACAAAAGTTACAAGCTTAGTAGGGTATAAAATCGAGAGAGAGTGATAATAGGGGACAGTAGTGCTGACTGTCGCCTCCTAGCTTCTACCACCTCGACGGGTATAAGGAGTACTGCACGAGCTCAGACACATGGAAAGACTAGCACATAACTATCCTGCAGCTTTTGAGAGTTTTAAAAAGTCTAATGATAGAGTGTACTACGATTTCGGGTAAGGGGACACTTAGCTGCTTTTAATATATATATATATATATATATATATATATATATATATATATATATATATATATATATATATATATATATCCTATCCATATATATATTATATATATATATATATATATATATATATATATATATATATATATATATATATATATATATATATATATATATATATATATATATATATATATATATATATATAATATATATATATCTCCTATCCATATATATTAAATATATATATATATATATATATATATATATATATATATATATATATATATATATATATATAATATATATATATATATATATATATATATATATATATATATATATATATATATATATATATATATATGTGTGTGTGTGTGTGTGTGTGTGTGTGTGTGCACTGCTTTTATCTATGATTTAACTATAAAAATGAGTAGAAAATGTATTCGTATGCGCTAAGTATCTCCTTTGTAGCCCCTTTCCCTTCGTAGTCAATATATTCAAAGAAATTATAAGAAAAAATAAAAGGCAAAGTAATAAACAAAAATAAATAAACAAGTAATCAAATAAATGGTAGAACAAATGACACAACCCCATAAAAGTAAAGGTAAAAGAATTATTATTTTATTTTATTATTTTTTTTTTTTAAAGAAAAATGTCACACTAATGGTCGGAGAAATGGGTGAGAATTGGGGGCTCTGGACAGCCACGGGCAATTTTAAGGAAGAAATGTAAAAGAGAGAGAGAGTGTTGACGGTCCCTTAGTAATGGAGTATTCATGTTATTACCCCTGGAATTTTACCTCCCCCTTATTAGCTCTCTCTCTCTCTCTCTCTCTCTCTCTCTCTCCTCTCTCCTCTCTCTCTCTCTCTCTCTCCTCTCTCTCTCTCTCCGCAATTCATATTTCTTAAAAGCGGTAGTATTACTCTATATTCATAGCCTGTGAATATATGCCACTCCTGTAATAATAATAATAATAATAATAATAATAATAATAATAATAAACAATAATAATAATAATAATAATAATAATATTATTATTATTATGATTATTAACTTCTTTATTCAATACACTGATACGACAATGACACTGAAATTTAGTATGCATTCTTGCATGCGCATACATACATTTCTTTGCTTATAGGTGATACGCATAATTAGTCTCAAGTCCAAATATGCACACATGCCTGTACAAATGTGCGTACAAAATATATCTGTCATTTATAGATGAGGAAATTGTTATTTTACAAATCCCATGTGTAGGATACACAAAGAGAATAAATAAAATTAGCATAAAATAAAAAAATAAAAATTCTAGATAAATGGCGAGCAGAATACGAGAGTCTTGATAAGGGTCTGGTGGGGTTGATATAAGGTGCTTAGAGAATCTGGTAACATACGGATCTCTATCATTTTTTGAGGTAGAATTCTGCATTTGGTTAAAAGTAAGTTAATTCGATGTGTAAGTATAATTTACCAACAAGAATTTATTTTCAAGATTCTCACATATTAAGGTTGTTTTTTGTCTATTATTTATCATATTATAAATATTGCAAATAAAATAATGTATTAAAATTTAAGAACTACAAAATAACGACATCGCGGCCTCCAAAATTCCCTTTCTTCTTCTTTTTCTCTCGTACGTCTATTACAAAAGCTCTCTCTCGCTCTCTCTCTCTCTCTCTCTCTCTCTCTCTCTCTCTCTCTCTCTCTCTCTCTCTCTCTCTCTCTCTCTCTCTCTCTCTCTCTCTCTCTCTCTCTCTCTCTCCTCTCTCTCTCTCTCTCTCTCTCTCTCTCTCTCTCTCTCTCTCTCTCTCTCTCTCCTCTCTCTCTCTCTCCTCTCTCTCTCTCTCTCTCTCTCTCTCGTCTGCTCCATTTACAAGAGAGTTTAAAAAACGGCTTTTAATTCAGGAGAGTGCTTGAAAATGACCTCTCAAATATAATTTTGTTTTAGAAAGAGTGGAAAAAACCTCTCCGGGGACAATTTTAAGACCTCTGGTGATAACAAGAGTAAGAGGAAAGAGACTAGAAACGATGTTTTCCGCAAAGGGAACAAAATATGAGGTAATTATTTAAAGTCTGGCGAGAATGATTTGGCTTAAAATATGATGTGCTTCATACTCAAGATATGCAAAGTATATTTACGTTTATTTCTAAGGTTAGTAAAGAGTCCAAAGGAAATGCGAGGGAGGCGAAAGTGGTGTTTTTCAGACGGGAACACAACATGTGATATTGTCTTCTTTATAGCCTGGAGAAAATAATTTTGTTTAGAAATGATGTTTTCGATATATAAGATACTGGAAGTGAATGCATGTGTATTTTTCAAGAGGTGAATAATAAGAGAGGAAACGCGAGGAAGAATTGAAGCGAAATTTTCCAAATGAGAACAAAATAAGAGGATATTTGTCAAGGTCTGGCGAAAATTAATTTACTGTATTTAAAATATGATTTACAGCATTCGAGACATAAAATATTTAGAATTAAGTTATGTGCATTTTTAAGACGGTCAAGAACAAGAGCAAAGGAAATACTTGAAGAGATGCTTTCGAAATGGAAAAAAAAATCTGGGGTATTTTAGTTTACAGAGACGAGAATAATATATTACAATACGGTGTTTTTGATATACTTGACGATTATAATGTATTTATATGAGTTTTAAAAAAGAAAATGCAGTTCCGGTTTTACGTCACGG
>JAXCGZ010018304.1:0-19982 GCA_037179515.1 Halocaridina rubra | reverse complement strand
TAACTAGTTAATATAAATGGGAAGGATACTGATTTTAACAATATATAGAACCACAGGATCAGGTAAACGGCTTAAGAGCTTTCCCAAGTTTACACAAAAAAATTAGGTAATGTGATGTGATGGCTCCACCTCTGGCAACTCTTCTAGATTTCCTTCAAGGCAGAACTGGACGGCAGCTTCTCTCTCCCCTCACGAAAATGTTCTCAATTTTTTTCCTTTAATATGGACAGTCTCGTCATACAACAAATATAAGTTTTGTACTCACAATACTCTGCAGGATTTCAGATTTATGGAAATTATGGTAAAGTTTTCCACTAAGCACTTAGTCACTCAAAACACAAGTAGCAATTTAAAAGGAGCAGTTTCGTGTGTCACTGAACGTTGTGTGTGTATTGTGATTACCTAATTGTGTTTACGGGAAAGAGCCCAAAGCTCGTATCTTCCCGTCTCCTCATCGCTTCCATTTTATACTTAGTCATACTTATCATACCTGTCCTTAAAGCTATGGATTGAGATAGCATTAACTACCTCCTCGCTTAGCCAATTCCAATTATCAACTACTCTTACACTGAAAAAGTATTTTCTTACATCCTGCAAACAAGTTTTCTTACCAAGCTTCAAACTATGACCTCTAGTTCTAGTGCCAGCCATATCAAAATATCGATCCCTATCCACTCTATCATAACCATGAAGGAATTTAAAGACTGTCACAATATCCCCCCTCACTCTTCTAGCTTCGAGTGATGGTAAGTCTAATTCCTTCAGCCTCTCATCATAACAGAGATTGCGTATTTCTGGCACCAGTTTCATGGCATGTCTTTGAACTTTTTCAAGCTTAGCTATGTGCTTTTTCAAGTGCGGATTCCAAAAGGGGGCTGCATATTCGAGTTTTGGCCTCACATAGGTTACATAAATATTTCTAAACATTTCCTTGTCCATGTGCCTGAAGGCTACCCTTACATTTGATAAGAATGCATATGCTGCCCTTACTATGCCATTTATATGTATTTCTGGAGACAAATCTGCCAGAATGATTACTCCTAGATCTCTCTCATTTTCTGTCTCTTGAAGTTGTACTCCAGCCACCGAGTAGTCAAGCTTGGGCCTTCTTGCACTTGTACCCATTCTCATTACCTTACATTTTGAAGTATTGAATTTCATTAGCCACTTTTCTGACCACTCATGCAGATTATTTAGATCCTCCAGAAGTTCTCTACCATTGTTCTCGTTTTTTACTTTCTTCACAATCTTTGCATCATCTGCAAACATATTCATGAATGAATTTACAGACTCTGGTAGGTCATTTACATATACAAGGAACAAAAGTGGCCCTAAAACTGAACCCTGTGGAACTCCTCTACTAACTCTTCTCCATTCAGACACTGAGTGTCTTACTCTAACCCTCTGTTCCCTTCCTTCTAAGTAAGTTTTCATCCATTCCAAAACATTTCCACCTATTCTAGCCATTGTTTGCAGCTTCCTAATAAGTCTCCCATGTGGAACAGTGTCAAACGCTTTCTGGAAGTCTAGGAATATGCAATCTGCCCAGCCCTCTCTTTCCTGTAAGATTTGGCTTACCTCATCATAAAATTCTAATAAGTTTGTTACTGTTGATCTACCTTCTCTGAAGCCATGTTGCCTCATTGACAAAAAGTTGAAGGATTCCAAGTGAAGAGAGATATGTTTCCTTAGTAGTTTCTCCATAACTTTGCAAACTATGCTGGTCAAGGAAACTGGTCTATAGTTCAGAGCCGTATCCCTCCTTCCCTTTTTGAAGATAGGTATCACATTTGCTTGTTTCCAGCATCTTGGAATCGCCCCTGACTCCAGTGACTTTTTAAATATGATACTTAGTGCCACTGATATTGAGTTTGCGCATTTTTTAAGCACATGAGGGGATATGTCATCAGAACCTGTAGCTCTATGAACATCTAAATCCATCAGCGCTTTGCATACCTCTGTGGCTGTAAGGTTGATGTTCTCTAATACCAGCCTTTGAGCTTCTATCACTGCAATCTGAGGGGGTGGGGTATTTTCTACTGTAAATACTGACTGAAAGTCCTTGTTCAATTCTTTGCATATCTCTTCATCCGTCTCAGTGATGCTTCCATCCGCTCTCTTTAGCCTTAAAACCTGTTCTTTTACCTTCAGTTTTCCTCTGATAAAGCTGTGGAAAAGCTTAGGATTTTCTTTAGCCTTCCTGATGATGTCCCTCTCATAGTCTCTCTCTGCCTCTCTCCTTTTACTTAGGTAGTCATTTCTTGCTCTTTTGTAGGTTTGCCAGGCATTTATGTTTTTTCTCCTCCTATACCTTTTCCAGCATTTGTCTCTCCACTCCTTAGCTCTTTTACACCCATTATCGAACCATTTCTCTCTGGCATGAATTACACCTACTTTGGTGACAGGTATGCAGCAATCTACTATCTTCCCATATTTCTCACAAAGGATGTCATACATTTCTTGTACAGATTTGTTGTAAAATAAGGTTCTCCAGTCAAGAACTGCAAAAAGCTCATTCATTTTGATGTAATCTCCTTTCGGATAGTTCCTCCTCATGTCCTCAGTGCCTCTACTCTCAGGAAGAATATCTTCAATGATATACTCCATCAACAATACACAGTGGTCACTCTTTCCAATTGGTGGTACATACTCAATTTTTTCAATATCTATCACATTATCTGTGAACACTAGATCAAGTAGTGATGGTTCATCCCCACCCCTGGCCCTTGTTGGTTCCATTACATGTTGGTGTAGGAAATTCCCTTGTACGCAATCTAGGAATCTTGCCCCGAATGGGTCCTCACCACTGTGTGGGTCAAGATTTATCCAATCTATCTCTTTATGATTAAAGTCTCCCATAATCAAAATCCTACATTTTTTTTTCCCGTGCCATGTTAACAATTGAGTTTATGACTTCACTAGTACCTATATGACTTTCCTCATAAACTTCAAGCCTATTTTGGTTCCTTGGTGGGTTGTATACAACAGTTATTATAATGCTCTCTGACCCAGTATTTATGCGAGCAACAAGAAATTCCTTGAACTCACTTTCTATAGCCAAGTTTATTTCTTCAACTTGAATCCTTTCACTTATGAGCAGTGCTATCCCTCCACCAGTCCTCTCAGATCTTTCAACCCTTAGTATTCTGAAGCCCTTAGGAAAAACTGTGACACTGTTTATGTCCTCACTCAACTTAGTCTCTGTAATTGCTACTATATCTGCCTTACTGTTGTGAATCCTATCTTTTAATTCTACTGCCTTACCAGCTAATCCATCAGCATTTGTGTATAACAATCTTAATGAGGCCCCATTCCCTGATCTTCTTTCATTATCTTCTTTATCTCCCCTTTGTCTGGAAGAACTCTGTAATGAAAATTTTTCTTCTCTTCTTCATTTCTTTCCTCATTTAACCTTCTTGCCTCTTGCAACAAGTTTTTTATCTTTCCCATCTCTTCCTGTGTTCTGTATCGTCTAATGAACACTTCTTTGAATTCTTGAAGGTCTTTTAGACTTGTTTTTCTCAACAATATTTCCCTACATGTTTCCCCTCTCTCAAAGGTTACTTTTGTTGGTCTCGGCATTCCTTCCCTCGAATATTTACCTAGTTGGTGTATGTTTACAATATCCTCAGGACCACATACTACTCCAAGCTTTCTTATCAGGTCTACAACCCTAGCTTTATTTTCTTCAAGTCTCCCCTGCCATGTTGGCTCCTGGGATTCACTTATGCCTGAGATTACCACTGTCTTCTCCTTATCAAGTGCCTGTCTGATGAGTGGGTTTTCCCTTTCCATCACAATGTCTTTCATTTTTTCGATTACTGTCTCTTTATCGTCAACTGTTTGTATGTTTTCCAGTGCCACCACCTTTACAGCCTCTTTTACTGCCACATTCCCCTTTAGTGCATCAGCAAAGGAAGTTTTCATGGCATCATTTTCCATATTCAGCTCCTGGAACTCTTTTCTGAACTGTTCAATGTTTTCCTTAATCTGGACATTCCAAGCAGCAATCTCGTCTCTCTCAGAAGAGAGCAGTGAACTAACATCTAATTCCTTTAGGTTGTGTACTTACCTAATTGTGTTTACTGGAAAGAGCCCAAAGCTCGTATCTTCCCGTCTCCTCATCGCTTCCATTTTATACTTAGTCATACTTATCATACCTGTCCTTAAAGCTATGGATTGAGATAGCATTAACTACCTCCTCGCTTAGCCAATTCCAATTATCAATTACTCTTACACTGAAAAAGTATTTTCTTACATCCTGCAAAGAAGTTTTCTTACCAAGCGTCAAACTATGACCTCTAGTTCTAAAGCCAGCCATATCAAAATATCGATCCCTATCCACTCTATCATAACCATGAGGGAATTTAAAGACTGTCACCATATCCCCCCTCACTCTTCTAGCTTCGAGTGATGGTAAGTCTAATTCCCTCAGCCTCTCATCATAACTGAGATTGCGTATTTCTGGCACCAGTTTCGTGGCATGTCTTTGAACTTTTTCTAGCTTAGCTATGTGCTTTTTCTAGTGTGGATTCTAAAAGGGGGCTGCATATTCGAGTTTTGGCCTCACATAGGTTACATAAATATTTCTGAACATTTCCTTGTCCATATGCTTGAAGGCTACCCTTACATTTGATAAGAATGCATATGCTGCCCTTACTGTGCCATTTATATGTATTTCTGGAGACAAATCTGCCAGTGTGATTACTCCTAGATCTCTCTCATTTTCTGTCTCTTGAAGTTGTACTCCAGCCACCGAGTAGTCAAGCTTGGGCCTTCTTGCACTTGTACCCATTCTCATTACCTTACATTTTGAAGTATTGAATTTCATTAGCCACTTTTCTGACCACTCATGCAGACTATTTAGATCCTCCTGAAGTTCTCTTCCATTGTTCTCGTTTTTTTTTACTTTCTTCACAATCTTTGCATCATCTGCAAACATATTCATGAATGAATTTACAGACTCTGGTAGGTTATTTACATATACAAGAAACAAAAGTGGCCCTAAAACTGAACCCTGTGGAACTCCACTACTAACTCTTCTCCATTCAGACACTGAGTGTCTTACTCTAACCCTCTGTTCCCTTCCTTCTAAGTAAGTTTTTATCCATTCCAAAACATTTCCACCTATTCTAGCCATTGCTTGCAGCTTCCTAATAAGTCTCCCATGTGGAACAGTGTCAAACGCTTTCTGGAAGTCTAGGAATATGCAATCTGCCCAGCCCTCTCTTTCCTGTAAGATTTGGCTTACCTCATCATAAAATTCTAATAAGTTTGTTACTGTTGATCTACCTTCTCTGAAGCCATGTTGCCTCACTGACAAAATGTTGAAGGATTCCAAGTGAAGAGAGATATGTTTCCTTAGTAGTTTCTCCATAACTTTGCAAACTATGCTGGTCAAGGAAACTGGTCTATAGTTCAGAGCCGTATCCCTCCTTCCCTTTTTGAAGATAGGTATTACATTTACTTGTTTCCAGCATCTTGGAATCTCCCCTGACTCCAGTGAATTTTTAAATATAATACTTAGTGCCACTGATATTGAGTTTGCGCATTTTTTAGTACATGAGGGGATATGTCATCAGGACCTGTAGCCTTATGAATATCTAAATCCATCAGCGCTTTGCATACCTCTGTGGCTGCAAGGTTGATGTTCTCTAATACCGGCCCTTGAGCTTCTATCTCTGCAATCTGAGGGGGGGAGGTAATTTTCTACTGTAAATACTGACTGAAACTCCTTGTTCAATTCTTTGCAGATCTCTTCATCCGTCTCAGTGATGCTTCCATCCGCTCTCTTTAGCCTTAAAACCTGTTCTTTTACCTTCAGTTTTCCTCTGATAAAGCTGTCAGCGACTGAGGCGTCAGGTCCAGCGTTCGCGCCCCGTCACGGTCTGAGGTTTGCAAGGGTATGCACTCAGGGAAACGATTGCATCTACCAAAACAAGTCCTTCGCAAGAAGGCAACCGTCCTAGCCCTTGGTAGAAAAGGGAGTCCGTGACGTAAACCAGAACAAAAATATTCATCGTGTAGCATATATATATATATATATATATATATATATATATATATATATATATATATATATATATATATATATATATATATATATATATATATATATATAATATATATATATATATATATATATATATATGAAATTCTTTCTCGGGAAGTAAGTGAATGTTGTATATGTGGATGGTTTTGACTACGTAAGGAATTCATATATATTTTCGGATATGGATATACTCGAAAGTACTTAGGATCTATAAAAAAAAAAAAAAAACATTCGATTTCCTTACGTATCCATAAGCTTCCAAACATTTGCCACTAAATTGGTGCCAAAATATACAATCTCAGTTATGAGGATTAGGTGAGGCAACCACCTAATTATAATGACCTAATCATGCTTACGGAAAAGAGCTCATGGTCGTAACTCCCTGTCTTCTCCTCGGTTCCATTTATGTACTCAGTGATACTTATCATACTTGTCCTTGAAACTATGGATTGAATTAGCATTAACTACCTCCTCGCTTAGTGAATTCCAATCATCAACTACTCTTACACTAAAAAAGTACTTCCTTATATCCTGCAAAGAAGTAGTTTTACAAAACTTCAAACTATGACCTCCAGTTCTTGAGCCAGCCAAATCAAAATATCGATCCCTATCCTTTCTGTCATAACCATGAAGGAATTCAAAAGCCGTCACTATACCCAACCTCATTCTTTTCGCTTCGAGTGATGGTAAGCCTAATACCCTCAGCCTCTCCTCATAACTGAGATTGCGTATTTCTGGTACCAGCTTCGTGGTATGTCTCTGAGCTTTTCCCAAATTAACTAAGTGCCCTTTCAAGTGTAGATTTTAAAAGGGGGCTGCATATTTAAACTTTGACTTCACATAGGTTACATTAATATTTCTGTAATATTCTCCACATCACACTGTTGCTGTCAGATGGTTAGGTAAACTCAGACGTCCTCACTTAGTTTATTCTGGAAATGCACTGTACATCATACTGATCACAGTGTAGACTCTCTAGATTTTACATCTACTATTTGCTGTTGAAGTCTAAACTACCCTTTCAATAATTAGAAATGGGATTAGACAGTATTTTTTAACAATCAATAAATTATAATTAGGTAATTATGTCAATATATTACATCCCTCTACACTTAGAACAGTTGGTTCACATTACATTGTGGTTATAAGCCTATCAGGTGGTTTAGAATTTCTGGAAGATCTTTTAAGAGTTGGTACAGGTGAATTTGATACAGGTGTGGAACAAACAATTTTCTCATTTGACATTAGACATATGCTGCCCTTACTATGTCATATATATGCCTTTCCGGAGATAAAGCTGCCAGTATGTTTATGCCTAGATCTCTGTCTTTTGAATTTCTGCTCCCGCTATTCAGTATTCAAGCTTGAGCCTTCTTGGACTTTTACCCATTGTCATTACCTTACATTTAGATGTATTGAATTTCATTAGCCATTTCTCTGACCACTCTTGCAGACTATTTAGGTCTTTCCGTAGTTTTCTACCATTGTTCTTGTCTCTTATTTTCTTCACAGTCTTTGCATCATCTGCAAACATATTCACAAATTAATTCACAGACTCTGGTAGGTCATTTACATATACAAGAAATAAAAAGGTCCTAAAACTGAGCCCTGTGGAACGCCACTGCTAATCCATCTCCATTCAGACATAGAGTGTCATACTCCATCTCTTTGCTCCCTTCCTTCTAAGTAAGTTTTTATCCATTTCAAGACATTTCCACCTATCCTCGCCATTACTTGCAGGTCCTTAATAAGTCTCCCATGTGGGACTGCATTAAATGCCTTCTGGAAGTCTAGGAATATGTAATCCACCCAGACATCTCTGTCCTGTAAGATCCGACTTACCTCATCATAAATTTCTAATAAATTTGTTACTGTTGATCTACCTTCTCTGAAACCATGTTGTCTCACTGACAAAATACTAAAGGATTCCAAGTGAAGACATGTGTGTTTTCTTAGTAGTTTCTGTATAACTTTGCAAACTATGCTGGTCAAGGAAGCACGACATTTGTTTAGAGCTGTATCTCTCCTTTTTAAAATAGGTACTACGTTTGCTTATTTCCAGCATCTTGGAATCTCCCCACATTCCAACGACTTTTCAATTGTGATACTTAGTGCCACAGATATTGATTTAGTGCATTTCTTAAGTACAGAAGGGAATATATCATCAGGACATGTAGTCTTGCGGGCACTTCACTTCATTAGTGCTTTACATACCTCTGTGGCTGAAAAGATGATGTTCTCTAATACTGACCCATAAGCTCCCATCTCTGCAATCTGAGGGTGTGGGGTATTTTCTGTTGTAAATACTGACTGAAACTCCTTCTTCAATTCTTAGCAGATCTCTTCGTTCATCTCAGAGATGCTTTCAACTGCTCTCTTTAACTCAAAAACCTTAATTTTTTATCTTCAGGTTTCCTCTGATAAAGCTGTGGAAGAGTTTGGAATTTTCTTTAGCCTTCCTGGTTATATGCCTTTCATAATCTGCATAAAGCTAGCCAAATCATTACTGTCCGTTAATTTTGCCACTAATTCCACCTTCTTTAACCACACAATAACATTTTCCTTCCCTACTCCTCGCCTCCGAGGCATTCAATGTGTTAAATAGCTTGATAAAATAAATAAATAAATAAATAAATAAAAAATTAAAAAAAAATGACAGAAAATTCACAACGCACCCTGAAAATTGGTCCATGAAATAAAATTATACATAGCACTAGCTGATGGCATCCTCTATGAACAAGAAAACTGATCTGGGTAACCAATTAATCAGCACAAACCAGGAAAGTAAAGGGCAAGAATCAACAAGCCTTCCAAATCTCTCTCTCTCTCTCTCTCTCTCTCTCTCTCCAGAGGCCAAAACTCGAATATGCAGCCCCCTTTTGGAATCCGCACTTGAAAAAGCACATAGCTAAGCTTGAAAAAGTTCAAAGACATGCCACGAAACTGGTGCCAGAAATACGCAATCTCAGTTATGATGAGAGGCTGAGGGAATTAGACTTACCATCACTCGAAGCTAGAAGAGTGAGGGGGGATATGGTGACAGTCTTTAAATTCCTTCATGGTTATGATAGAGTGGATAGGGATCGATATTTTGATATGGCTGGCTCTAGAACTAGAGGTCATAGTTTGAAGCTTCGTAAGAAAACTTCATTGCAGGATGTAAGGAAATACTTTTTCAGTGTAAGAGTAGTTGATAATTGGAATTGGCTAAACGAGGAGGTAGTTAATGCTATCTCAATCCATAGTTTTAAGGACAGGTATGATAAGTATCACTAAGTCTAAAATGGAACCGATCAGGAGACGGGAAGATACGAGCTTTGGGCTCTTTCCCGTAAACACAATTAGGTAATCACTAATCCCACCATTCCAATTACCACGCCGCCTCACACCACTTATAAATACAGCAAACAGATTATACTTCCCAAAACTCGGAGATATAAAACCAATGATAAACGTTAAAGAAACCAAAGCACATGTAATAACTAATATCTAACAACAGCTACCTTTATTTACACCACACCTATCCTTTACTCCTGAGGCATTTAGATCGTTTTGCCCTAATCAGTGTTTCCTTGAGTGTGTCCTCCCTATCAAAGGTTAAAGGTTGCCGGTGTTTCAGTTCCGATATCCATCTGAGATGCTCCTCAGAACGTCAGCCGGGGTAAGCCCCAACCCCCCCACTGTGTCGTCCATCCACAGCAGTAACCTTCCCAGTAACTGCTTAAACTCTCGGTCCTGAGCGGGAACCGATCTGTAACCTCGCGAATGCGAGACCACGCGTTACCACTGTACTAGCCTCACTACATCTTGCATATACTTCCCTAGCACACTTACCAACCTGATGAATGACTGCGATATTGCGTGGGCCATGCAATACTCAAATCTGTAGGATTTGAAACCTTATCCTTGGCATTTTTCAATCTCCCTTGCCTTGTTAACTCTTTGAGATGCTCATATGCCTGATATTATCTCCGTTTTCTCTTCATCAAGTTGCTCTTGATCAAAGGCATGTTCCCTGAAGTATAAACTCTTTTTCTATACCTGCTTTCCAGTGATCAACTGTATCAACCTATTATGATAATATCCAATTCACTGCCTTGTTTACTGCGACACTAAATTCATTGTTTCAGAAAACATTTCTGTATAAATCCTCTGGTTTGTATTCAGTTCCTAGAGCTTCCTTGTAACCTGTTCGAGGGTCTCCGTCATTAGAACACACCAGACTGCGATTTAATCTCTTCCATGATATATTAAGGCCCTATCATTTAGGAAATCTAGGCTATCACCCGGAATTTTATTATTATTCTTAGTCTGGAATTTTTTTTTTTTTCGTTTTGCTCTCCTCACACAAGATTTTTATTTTATATTTTGCTAATTAATCTCTTTCCTCCCGGTGTATTTAATATCTCCTGCAAATTATTTATATTGTCTCAGGGTTTAGAATTGTCAATCTCTTTTACTTCTCAACTTGACCATAATGACATACATTAAGTGATTACAAAAGGCATCAATTTGGCGAGAAGACGCACTACTCATGCCGCCAAAACAGAGATATTGGCAATACTGTTTATAATATCTTGTCGGCGCAATTGCATCACCTCTCTAGAAGAGTACGTCCGCTTCTTAACGCGTTCCAGACCTGAATGTACATGTAGTAGGATTATTTTACGTCATCAGCATCATGTATATGCTTGAGTGGAACGTACTGCAGAAATTCTTTCACTTCATTTTTTTATTTATTTATGTACGGATCGCGATAGTGTGCACAATAAATACTTTTCAAGTTTTCTCTTTTAATTGAACAGCAAATAGTAAGATAGGATGTAATGTAATGTACAATTTGCATATCGTTGGATGTATGTCACATATTCAGCCTCGGATCGGATTCAACTTAGGACGGATGGAAGTGTAAATACCAACATCAGCGCAAGTGATATATATATATATATATATATATATATATATATATATATATATATATATATATATATATATATATATATATATATATATATATATATATATATATATATATATATATATATATATATATATATATATATATATATATACCTCGATCATTAGTACGTGTTATCTTATGTTTTTTTTTTTTTTCCATACAGTATAACAAGATTTTCCTCAACGACAAAAACTTGGTGAAGTAGAAATGTTCCGAGTAGGACGGACTGAATAGGTATATACCAAAACTGAACAGGTAACGGGGAAGCGTAAGTCAATGACTGCTGTCGAAAACGGATGGCACTTGTTTATGTTTAGTACGTGTTACCTCTTCGCTTTGGGTTTGTTGTACAGGGTCTTCCTAAATACGAAAAATCAATGACGTAGAAACATTCTGCGCAGAACGAATTAACACGTAAATACCATTAAGCAAGATGTAACATGTGAGCGTTACTCAATAACTATTGGTGACAATATATATATATATATATATATATATATATATATATATATATATATATATATATATATATATATATATATATATATATATATATATATATATATATATATATATATATATATATATATATATATATATATATATATATATATATATATATATATATATATATATAATTTTTTTATTTTATTTATGTATTTATTTTTATTTTTTATTTTTTTGTAAATTTTTTATTAACCTAATTGTGCTCACGTAAAAGAGCCCGAAGCTCGTATCTTCCCTTCTGATCATTCCATTTTGTACTTGCTGATACTTATACCTGTACTTAAAACTATTGATGGAGTTAGCATTAACTACCTCCTCGCTTAGCGAATTCCAGTTATCAACTACTCTTACACTGAAAAAGTACTTCCTTACATCCTACAAAGAAGTTTTCTAATGAAGCTTCAAGCTACGACCTCTAGTTCTAGTGCCAGCCATATCAAAATATCGTTCCCTATCCACTCTATCATAAACATGAAAGAATTTAAAGACTGTCACCATATCCCCCTCAATCTTCTAGCTTCGAGTGCTGGTAAGTCTAATTCCCTCAGCCTCTCATCATAACTGAGATTGTGTATTCTGGCACTAGTTTCATGACATGTCTTCGAACTTTTTCAAGATTAGCTACGTGCTGTTTCAAGTGCGTATTCCAAAAAGGGGGCTGCATATTCAAGTTTTGGTCTCACTTAGGTTACATAAATATTTCTGAACATTTCCTTGTCCATGTGCCTGAAGGCTACCCTTACATTTGCTAAGAAAGCATATGCTGCCCATACTATGCCATTTATATGCATTTATGGAGACAAATCTGTCAGCATGTTTACTCCTAGATCTCTCTCATATTCTATCTCTTGAAGTTCTGGTCCTGCCATTGTGTAGTCAAGCTTGGACCTTCTTGTACTTGTATCCATTCTCATTACCTTACATTTAGAAGTACTGGATTTCATTAGCCACTTTTCTGACCACTCATGTAGACTATTTAGGTTTTCCTGAGTTCTCTACCATTGTTCTCGTCTCTTGCTTTCTTCATAATCTTTGCATCATCTGTTAACAGTTCCGGTTCTTTTTCTATGCCTACATCAATACTCAATATTCTTGGATGTTCATTACACATCTGTTATTATCCCTCCACATCTGACAAGTCATTACACTCTTCATCTCTGTTTCTCTTTGTGTATTCTTCCTGCCCAGGCTCGATGAGGGCTGTTTTATTATTATTTTTTATTTTGGCCCATCCTGGTGTCACAATCATATATATATATATATATATATATATATATATATATATATATATATATATATATATATATATATATATATATATATATATATATATATATATATATATATATGTGTGTGTGTGTGTGTGTGTGTGTGTGTGTGTGTGTGTGTGTGTGTGTGTGATTACCTAATTGTGATTACCTAATTGTGTTTACGGGAAAGAGCCCAAAGCTCGTATCTTCCCGTCTCCTGATCGGTTCCATTTTATACTTAGTGATACTTATCATACCTGTCCTTAAAACTATGGATTGAGATAGCATTAACTACCTCCTCGCTTAGCCAATTCCATTTATCAACTACTCTTACACTGAAAAAGTATTTCCTTACATCCTGCAAAGAAGTTTTCTTACAAAGCTTCAAACTATGACCTCTAGTTCTAGAGCCAGCCATATCAAAATATCGATCCCTATCCACTCTATCATAACCATGAAGGAATTTAAAGACTGTCACCATATACCCCCTCACTCTTCTAGCTTCGAGTGATGGTAAGTCTAATTCCCTCAGCCTCTCATCATAACTGAGATTGCGTATTTCTGGCACCAGTTTCGTGGCATGTCTTTGAACTTTTTCAAGCTTAGCTATGTGCTTTTTCAAGTGCGGATTCCAAAAGGGGGCTGCATATTCGAGTTTTGGCCTCACATTGGTTACATAAATATTTCTGAACATTTCCTTGTCCATGTGCCTGAAGGCTACCCTTACATTTGATAAGAATGCATATGCTGCCCTTACTATGCCATTTATATGTATTTCTGGAGACAAATCTGCCAGTATGTTTACTCCTAGATCTCTCTCATTTTCTGTCTCTTGAAGTTGTACTCCAGCCACCGAGTAGTCAAGCTTGGGCCTTCTTGCACTTGTACCCATTCTCATTACCTTACATTTTGAAGTATTGAATTTCATTAGCCACTTTTCTGACCACTCATGCAGATTATTTAGATCCTCCTGAAGTTCTCTACCATTCTTCTCGTTTTTTACTTTCTTCACAATCTTTGCATCATCTGCAAACATATTCATGAATGAATTTACAGACTCTGGTAGGTCATTTACATATACAAGGAACAAAAGTGGCCCTAAAACTGAACCCTGTGGAACTCCACTAACTCTTCTCCATTCAGACACTGAGTGTCTTACTCTAACCCTCTGTTCCCTTCCTTCTAAGTAATTTTTATCCATTCCAAAACATTTCCACCTATTCTAGCCATTGATTGCAGCTTCCTAATAAGTCTCCCATGTAGAACAGTGTCAAACGCTTTCTGGAAGTCTAGGAATATGCAATCTGCCCAGCCCTCTCTTTCCTGTAAGATTTGGCTTACCTCATCATAAAATTTTAATAAGTTTGTTACTGTTGATCTACCTTCTCTGAAGCCATGTTGCCTCACTGACAAAAAGTTGAAGGATTCCAAGTGAAGAGAGATATGTTTCCTTAGTAGTTTCTCCATAACTTTGCAAACTATGCTGGTCAAGGAAACTGGTCTATAGTTCAGAGCCGTATCCCTCCTTCCCTTTTTGAAGATAGGTATCACATTTGCTTGTGTGTGATTACCTAATTGTGATTACCTAATTGTGTTTACGGGAAAGAGCCCAAAGCTCGTATCTTCCCGTCTCCTGATCGGTTCCATTTTAGACTTAGTGATACTTATCATACCTGTCCTTAAAACTATGGATTGAGATAGAATTAACTACCTCCTCGCTTAGCGAATTCTAATTATCAACTACTCTTACACTGAAAAAGTATTTCCTTACATCCTGCAAAGAAGTTTTCTTACCAAGCTTCAAACTATGACCTCTAGTTCTAGAGCCAGCCATATCGAAATATCGATCCCTATCCACTCTATCATAACCATGAAGGAATTTAAAGACTGTCACCATATCCCCCCTTACTCTTCTAGCTTCGAGTGATGGTAAGTCTAATTCCCTCAGCCTCTCATCATAACTGAGATTGCGTATTTCTGGCACCAGTTTCGTGGCATGTCTTTGAACTTTTTCAAGCTTAGCTATGTGCTTTTTCAAGTGCGGATTCCAAAAGGGGGCTGCATATTCGAGTTTTGGCCTCACATAGGTTACATAAATATTTCTGAACATTTCCTTGTTCATGTGCCTGAAGGCTACCCTTACATTTGATAAGAATGCATATGCTGCACTTACTATACCATTTCTATGTATTTCTGGAGACAAATCTGCCAGTATGTTTACTCCTAGATCTCTCTCATTTTCTGTCTGTTGAAGTTGTACTCCAGCCACCGAGTAGTCTAGCTTGGGCCTTCTTGCACTTGTGCCCATTCTCATTACCTTACATTTTGAAGTATTAAATTTTATTAGCCACTTTTCTGACCACTCATGCAGATTATTTAGATCCTCCTGAAGTTCTCTACCATTGTTCTCGTTTTTTACTTTCTTCACAATCTTTGCATCATCTGCAAACATATTCATGAATGAATTTACAGACTCTGGTAGGTCATTTACATATACAAGGAACAAAAGTGGCCCTAAAACTGAACCCTGTGGAACTCCACTACTAACTCTTCTCCATTCAGACACTGAGTGTCTTACTCTAACCCTCTGTTCCCTTCCTTCTAAGTAAGTTTTTATCCATTCCAAAACATTTCCACCTATTCTAGCCATTGAGTGCAGCTTCCTAATAAGTCTCCCATGTAGAACAGTGTCAAACGCTTTCTGGAAGTCTAGGAATATGCAATCTGCCCAGCCCTCTCTTTCCTGTAAGATTTGGCTTACCTCATCATAAAATTCTAATAAGTTTGTTACTGTTGATCTACCTTCTCTGAAGCCATGTTGCCTCACTGACAAAAAGTTGAAGGATTCCAAGTGAAGAGAGATATGTTTCCTTAGTAGTTTCTCCATAACTTTGCAAACTATGCTGGTCAAGGAAACTGGTCTATAGTTCAGAGCCGTATCCCTCCTTCCCTTTTTGAAGATAGGTATCACATTTGCTTGTTTCCAGCATCTTGGAATCTCCCCCGACTCCAGTGACTCCTTAAATATGATACTTAGTGCCACTGATATTGTGTTTGCGCATTTTTTAAGCACATGAGGGGATATGTCATCAGGACCTGTAGCTTTATGAACATCTAAATCCATCAGCGCTTTGCATACCTCTGTGGCTGTAAGGTTGATGTTCTCTAATACCGGCCCTTGAGCTTCTATCACTGCAATCTGAGGGGGTGGGGTATTTTCTACTGTAAATACTGACTGAAACTCCTTGTTCAATTCTTTGCAGATCTCTGTGTGTGTGTGTGTGTGATTACCTAAATGTGATTACCTAATTGTGTTTACGGGAAAGAGCCCAAAGCTCGTATCTTCCCGTCTCCTGATCGGTTCCATTTTAGACTTAGTGATACTTATCGTACCTGTCCTTAAAACTATGGATTGAGATAGAATTAACTACCTCCTCGCTTAGAGAATTCCAATTATCAACTACTCTTACACTGAAAAAGTATTTCCTTACATCTTGCAAAGAAGTTTTCTTACCAAGCTTCAAACTATGACCTCTAGTTCTAGAGCCAGCCATATCGAAATATCGATCCCTATCCACTCTATCATAACCATGAAGGAATTTAAAGATTGTCACCATATCCCCCCTTACTCTTCTAGCTTCGAGTGATTGCAAGTCTAATTCCCTCAGCCTCTCATCATAACCGAGATTGCGTATTTCTGGCACCAGTTTCGTGGCATGTCTTTGAACTTTTTCAAGCTTAGCTATGTGCTTTTTCAAGTGCGGATTCCAAAAGGGGGTTGCATATTCGAGTTTTGGCCTCACATAGGTTACATAAATATTTCTGAACATTTCCTTGTCCATGTGCCTGAAGGCTACCCTTACATTTGATAAGAATGCATATGCTGCCCTTACTACGCCATTTCTATGTATTTCTGGAGACAAATCTGCCAGTATGTTTACTCCTAGATCTCTCTCATTTTCTGTCTCTTGATGTTGCACTCCAGCCACCTAGTAGTCAAGCTTGGGCCTTCTTGCACTTGTACCCATTCTCATTACCTTACATTTTGAGGTATTGAATTTCATTAGCCACTTTTCTGGCCACTCATGCAGATTATTTAGATCCTCCTGAAGTTCTCTACCATTGTTCTCGTTTTTTACTTTCTTCACAATCTTTGCATCATCTGCAAACATATTCATGAATGAATTTACAGACTCTGGTAGGTCATTTACATATACAAGGAACAAAAGTGGCCCTAAAACTGAACCCTGTGGAACTCCACTACTAACTCTTCTCCATTCAGACACTGAGTGTCTTACTCTAACCCTCTGTTCCCTTCCTTCTAAGTAAGTTTTTATCCATTCCAAAACATTTCCACCTATTCTAGCCATTGAGTGCAGCTTCCTAATAAGTCTCCCATGTGGAACAGTGTCAAACGCTTTCTGGAAGTCTAGGAATATGCAATCTGCCCAGCCCTCTCTTTCTTGTAAGATTTGGCTTACCTCATCATAAAATTCTAATAAGTTTGTTACTGTTGATCTACCTTCTCTGAAGCCATGTTGCCTCACTGACAAAAAGTTGAAGGATTCCAAGTGAAGAGAGATATGTTTCCTTAGTAGTTTTTCCATAACTTTGCAAACTATGCTGGTCAAGGAAACTGGTCTATAGTTCAGAGCCGTATCCCTCCTTCCCTTTTTGAAGATAGGTATCACATTTGCTTGTTTCCAGCATCTTGGAATCTCCCCCGACTCCAGTGACTCCTTAAATATGATACTTAGTGCCACTGATATTGTGTTTGCGCATTTTTTAAGCACATGAGGGGATATGTCATCAGGACCTGTAGCTTTATGAACATCTAAATCCATCAGCGCTTTGCATACCTCTGTGGCTGTAAGGTTGATGTTCTCTAATACCGACCCTTGAGCTTCTATCACTGCAATCTGAGGGGGTGGGGTATTTTCTACTGTAAATACTGACTGAAACTCCTTGTTCAATTCTTTGCAGATCTCTTCGTCCGTCTCAGTGATGCTTCCATCCGCTCTCTTTAGCCTTAAAACCTGTTCTTTTACCTTCAGTTTTCCTCTGATAAAGCTGTGGAAAAGCTTGGGATTTTCTTTAGCCTTCCTGGTGATGTCCCTCTCATAATCTCTCTCTGCCTCTCTCCTTTTACTTAGGTAGTCATTTCTTGCTCTTTTGTAGGTTTGCCAGGCATTTATGTTTTTTCTCCTCCTATACCTTTTCCAGCATTTGTCTCTCCACTCCTTAGCTCTTTTACACCCATTATCGAACCATTTCTCTCTGGCATGAATTACACCTACTTTGGTGACAGGTATGCAGCAATCTACTATCTTCCCATATTTCTCACAAAAGATGTCAAACATTTCTTGTACAGATTTGTTGTAAAATAAGGTTCTCCAGTCAATAACTGCAAAAAGCTCATTCATTTTGATGTAATCTCCTTTCAGATAGTTCCTCCTCATGTCCTCAGTGCTTCTACTCTCAGGAAGAATATCTTCAATGATATACTCCATCAACAACACACAGTGGTCACTCTTTCCAATTGGTGGTTCATACTCAATATTTTCAATATCCAACACATTATCTGTGAACACTAGATCAAGTAGTGATGGCTCATCCCCACCCCTGGCTCTTGTTGGTTCCATTACATGTTGGTGTAGGAAATTCCCTTGTACGCAATCTAGGAATCTTGCCCCGAATGAGTCCTCACCACTGTGTGGGTCAAGATTTATCCAATCTATCTCTTTATGATTAAAGTCTCCCATAATCAAAATCCTACATTTTTTCTCCCGTGCCATGTTAACAACTGAGTTTATGACTTCAATAGTACCTATATGACTTTCCTCATAAATTTCAAGCCTATTTTGGTTCCTTGGTGGGTTGTATACAACAGTTATTATAATGCTCTCTGACCCAGTATTTATGCGAGCAACAAGAAATTCCCTGAACTCACTTTCTATAGCCAAGTTTATTTCTTTAACTTGAATCCTCTCACTTATGAGCAGTGCTATCCCTCCACCAGTCCTCTCAGATCTTTCGACCCTTAGTATTCTGAAGCCCTTAGGAAAAACTGTGACACTGTTTATGTCCTCACTCAACTTAGTCTCTGTAATTGCTACTATATCTGCCTTACTGTTGTGAATCCTATCTTTTAATTCTACTGCCTTACCAGCTAATCCAACAGCATTTGTGTATAACAATCTTAATGAGGCCCCATCCCCTGATCTTCTGTCATTATCTTCTTTATCTCCCCTTTGTCTGGAAGTATTCTGTAACGAAAATTTTTCTTCTCTTCTTCATTTCTTTCATCATTTAACCTTCTTGCCTCTTGCAACAAGTTTTTGATCTTTCCCATCTCTTCCTGTGTTCTGTATCGTCTAATGAACACTTCTTTGCATTCTTGAAGGTCTTTTAGACTTTTTTTTCTCAACAATATTTCCCTACATGTTTCCCCTCTCTCAAAGGTTACTTTTGTTGGTCTCGGCTTTCCTTCCCTCGAATATTTACCTAGTTGGTGTATGTTTACAATATCCTCAGGACCACATACTACTCCAAGCTTTCTTATCAGGTCTACAACCCTAGCTTTATTTTCTTCAAGTCTCCCCTGCCATGTTGGCTCCTGGGATTCACTTATGCCTGAGATTACCACTGTCTTCTCCTTATCAAGTCCCTGTCTGATGTGTGATTACCTAATTGTGATTACCTAATTGTGTTTACGGGAAAGAGCCCAAAGCTCGTATCTTCCCGTCTCCTCATCGGTTCCATTTTTAGACTTAGTGATACTTATCGTACCTGTCCTTAAAACTATGGATTGAGATAGCATTAACTACCTCCTCGCTTAGCGAATTCCAATTATCAACTACTCTTACACTGAAAAAGTATTTCCTTACATCTTGCAAACAAGTTTTCTTATGAAGCTTCAAACTATGACCTCTAGTTCTAGAGCCAGCCATATCGAAATATCGATCCCTATCCACTCTATCATAACCATGAAGGAATTTAAAGACTGTCACCATATCCCCCCTTACTCTTCTAGCTTCGAGTGATGGCAAGTCTAATTCCCTCAGCCTCTCATCATAACCGAGATTGCATATTTCTGGCACCAGTTTCGTGGCATGTCTTTGAACTTTTTCAAGCTTAGCTATGTGCTTTTTCAAGTGCGGATTCCAAAAGGGGGCTGCATATTCGAGTTTTGGCCTCACATAGGTTACATAAA
>JAXCGZ010018303.1:0-20007 GCA_037179515.1 Halocaridina rubra | reverse complement strand
GGCCCAAGTGTCAAGATCTTCCTTCAGCTGTAAGGACAGCTGGTGGGGAAGACCATAGGAATGCCGAAATGGCTCTGGGTCAGTCAATCTGACATGATGCTCAAGGGTAGTGGTAATGCCTGGCAGGTCGTTGAAAACGTTCTCATAGTCCTCTAATAGCTTGTTCAGCTGTGCCCGTTGACTTGGTTGCAGTCTGGAGTTAATAATGCAATTACTCACACTTTCTTTTTGGTGTTTGGGAATGGCAGGATCCTTACCATCATCAAAAGCTAAGCTTATGTCTTCAATTGCAAGGGCGGTGGCTGCGGCCTGAGGGGCTTCTTCAGAAAAACTCCACTCCCGTAAGTCTGTCTCCACTGCAAGGGTGAATTATTCCAATATAGGAAGTAAGGGGTGGCTATAATGGAGCACCTGTGTTGCTGCAGCCTCGGAGGTTCTGTTGATGCTGGGGGCATCTATAGGGGTTGCTGAGAGTGCCAGCGCAGGATCCCTGTGGGCCTCCGGGTCCTCACAATAAAGCTTCAGCTGGTTAATGTGGTATTTCCTGTTATTGCCATCAACATATAGCACATAATTGTCAGGGGTCACCCGGTGTACCACAGTGTACGGTCCTTTCCAGCGTAGCATTAGCTTGCGGGTATCTGTTGGAAGAAGTAACAGAGCTCGATCTCCGGGTGTCAGGGCACGACGCCGCGCACGCTTGTCAAAGAGGAGCTTGGCAGTCTGCTGGTGACCCTTAATGGCTAATTGTGCAGTTTTCCAAGCCTTCTTGAGGTGAGATGAAAACTTCAAAATATACTCATGAATGTCGCTATTGTCATCTTCGATGGTAGGTGAATCCCAACATTCTGCCAAGAATTCTCCTGGGCCTCTGACCTTATGACCATAAATCAGCTCAAAAGGCGAGTATCCAGTAGTGTCGTGGGGCGTGTCTCTGAAGGAGAAAAGTGCAGCAGGGACGTACTTGTCCCACTGCCTAGGTATATCTATCACTAGCTTGCGCAAACATCGCTTCAATGTCCCATTATAGCGTTTGCATGCTCCATTTGATTGGGCATGATAGACACTCGTACGAATATGCTTCATTACTAAAAGGTTACAGAAAGCCTCAAAGTGCCTACTTGTAAACTGACTTCCATTGTCAGAAGTGACCTGCTCAGGAAAGCCAACCCTGGAGCACATTTCATATAGGGCATGAGCGACTGCTTCAGTTGTGATAGAAGACAGTGGCACTGCATCTGGGTACCTTGTTGCCAGGTCGACATATACCAGGAGGAACTGTTTCCCCATGGACGAAGCTGGATTAATTGGATCTAATATGTCAATAGCGACCTTGGAAAATGGCTCCATTGAGAGCTTAGTTATCCCCATGGGAACTTTCGGTACCGGTGCCGTTGAGGTGGATTGACAGACAGGGCAGGAGCCTACATATCTGTCTACCTCGGTGTACATGTTTGGCCACGCGAAAGCCTTCTGAAGGACGTGCCGAGTCTTTGCTTTGCCTCTGTGTCCACTCAGAGGTAAATGGTGTGCCACATACATAGCCTGGTCGCGCAACGAAGCGGTCACCACCAACTGTTTAAAGGTGTGGCCATCTTTAGTCACATGCCTACGAAGTACTCCATCTTCAAGGGCGTAAGTGATCTGGCCTCCTCCTCTCACCGTGAAGGTCCTTCCCTCGGTGGCCTGCTGCATCCAGCGTTTGAGGCTGGGGCAGTCTTGCTGCAATTTGGCAAAGTCTGGATGGGACTTCAATGGCTCTAGAGGTGCATCGTCTGGTAAAGGAGGGGGAAACTCTCCGCGTTCCACATTACGTGTACTGACTGCAGCAGACTCAACGGAGTCAGTCGGAGAATCATCCATATTCTTGGCATCGAGGCCAGGAGTTGCTGCTGAAATGGCTTCATGTGACTTCCCCTGAGGGAAGTTATAACGAGAAATGTCCTTATGGTAGAGGTCGGCCTGGAAAGTAGGAACTAGGTTCAGTGCACGACCCATCAAGACAGGGTACATAAGCCCAATCATTGCCACAGCTGGGGCTTTTCCCTTGTAGTATTTGCAATCCAGGTTAATGACACAGCAGCGTCGTATTTGGGGTGTTCCTTCAGCAACCCGCACACACACGACTTCGCCGGTATAATTTTCATCCCTGACGAGTCTCTCGTCAACAAATATGCCATTGGCCCCTGTGTCGAGGGCTATCTCAACTTCCACACCATTTATAGTTCCTAGACATTTTGGGATCACCTGCAGATTACCCCATTCGGTGAGTTCCACATTGGCAAGTTTGTACGTAGGTTCCTCGGCGTTATCCCCAGTGGCCCTTTCTGGCCTTATTTCTACAGCATGGGCCATGTGTGTGGCTGGACGGCTTTGTGGGCCGCTGCTGTGTGAGGGAGCGTGGTGGCTCTTAGAGTTTTACTGAAAACCCTGGGAAGGAGGAGCAGAGTAATGGCCTTTGCCTCTGAACTGCTGAGGCTTAGGTCTTACTAAGTTATCCTTCTTGAGTGTGGGTGCATTGCCGTAATAAGGCTTTGGAGTGTAAGGAGGATGTGCTGGACGATGTGAGTTCTGTGAGGAGCCCTTGTGCTTCCCGTTCCTATGATCTCCTTTCCGGTGAGAATCATGGCTTGCTGCGGGGGAGATACAACTCTGAGGACGAACCTTGGAATCGGCCCTTCTTGCCCTCATAACATCACAGAGACGTACTCCAGGCTGGTTGTGCTAGAGGTACTTGTCCACAGCAGCTAGACTTTTCTCGTAGTCGATCTCATCCTTAAGCTGAGTCCTTACATATGCAACAACATCTGGAGGAAGTTCATTGGCAATTGCATCAAACATCAAGAACGCATACAACTTCTCACGAGGACACTTTGCAACTCGTAACCAATCATTAAAGAGGCGAGCCTTGCGTTTGTCAAAGGTACTACAGTTCTCCTCCTTCAATGGGAAAGCAGAAAGATACCTAGCACAACACTCAGCTGGTGAAAGGTTCTGTGAGGCCAGGAGTGTGCTTTTAACTTTCTCATAGTCCCTCAGTTGCATTTGGTCGAGTTCACTGACCAGGGCGAGCAGACGGGTTGGCATGGAGGCTAACAGCCAACGACTCTTCTCAGCCTCTGTGCCTTCGTTAACTGCCGCAAAACTTTCAAAAGAGCGGATGTAAGTATCAAGCGGTTGCCTGCCGTCGTCTTCGTATTTCGGTATTGGGGAGGGCCTCTCACGAGGCTGGTTTTCATTTCCAGTTGAAAGACCACTGTCTGGGAATCCCGCTTGAAGCCGAGCAAGCGCAAGCTCATGATCACGTTGTGCTTGTGCCTCCTCACGTTGTGCTCGTGCTTCATCACGTTGTGCTTGTGCCTCATCGCTTTCTCTCTTCTCCAGCTTATCTCGGCGTTCAACCATCTTCTCATGAGCCCATTCGAAGAGCTTCTGCCCTGGGGAAAGACCGTATCTCTCACCCCTAGCAATCATTATGGCCAGTTAACGCTCCTCATCGAATGTTTCGATGGTTTCCATGTTTGTTTCCGGTGACTGCCTGGTTTCCTTGGTGGTTTCCTAAACAGTCAATAACGAAGTGCCAAAACAACCACAAAAAAAACAAATCTCTACAATCGTAGAAAAAAAAAATAAAGGAACCACACAACACCAAGGAGAAAGAAAATTCAACACCACAGTTCAAACTTAAACGTAAAAGTGATCTCAAAACCTCACTAAAAGTGACTCAAAATTCAATCAAGTGCAACAGCAGCAAAATGTTGCAAAACAGTGCATGAAACACTGGCAATACAGAATGGCAGTCGTGCCTGCTTAACAGCAATATGTGGCAGTACCTGCAGTTATCGTTCAAATGAAAGGAATGAGGAACACAATCAAGTGCAACAGCAACAAAATGTTGCAAAACAGTGCATGAAACACTGGTAATACAGAATGGCAGTCGTGCCTGCTTAATAGTAATACGTGGCAGTACCTGCGGTTATGGTGCAAATGAAAGGAATGAGCAACCACGAATCTTACCGACTAGCACCCAGTGCCAGAGAGTACAAACAAGTACAGTATAGCGGTCGTGCCTGTGTATGAGGGCGTATATGGCAGTACCCACAAATAAAATGTTGTAAGTAATACAAACGAATACAGTATAGCGGTTGTGCCTGCGTATGAGCGCGTATATGGCAGTACCCACAAATAAAATGTCGTAAGTAAAATTTTGGAGTTACCAAAAGGACACAGATCCTAAGTAAAATACACCTACGATAAGCTAACAGCTTACTAGGCAGCCAGATTACACATGTCTACTACTAATGAGAAAATTTATTTTCAAGTGACAACTCAGACACATGAAAGGCTTAGCCTAGGCTCGATAAATGACACCAAAGTTTTTCTTCCCAATTTATGAGCAGTCAATGCTTGAATATAAAACACAATTATAAGCAAAATACATAATATGCTTTCTCCCAATTCCTAAATCCCAAGGAAATATAAACAATTCCTAACAAGTATCACCCTTTAACGGATATATAAAACACGAAGGCTTTAAAACTCAATCATTTCACGCAAATAAATGAAATTTTAAATAACACATCTTCTCGTCATGCAAAATTTCTAAAGTCTGTTACCACATAATCTCATGTAGATTTCCTGAAATATTGTTTACCGTAATTAATATTGAAAATAAAAAAATTTCTTATCCGCAACGTCTCTAGCGCGAAAATTTTCATGTGCAGCCTAAGATTCATTCATTTCAATAATCGAGCCAATGGTAATCGGGTTTCATGTGCAATGTTAGAAAGCAAAATAAAAATAAATTTATAAAATCAGTCTGTCTGTTCGGGTCCCTGTTTGGGCGCCAATCTTGTTGGGGTTAGGATGGTTGAGTGTTGTTAGTTTTACTAAGGGGACTCAAAGTACCGAGCTCGGTTAAGAGCTCACAAACAGACAGGACAGATATTTGTACTTGAACACCCTATCTCTATTACCATTAGTCGGTTAAATGAAACTGAGAATTCAACTTTCTTTTAATTTTGGAAATGCAATGACATTAAAAGAATTGAATTTTCTAATTAAATTTTATGAAATGCTGCCTCGAATCCCGGAGGTGGTGAGCACGATTTCGTTTCCCGGCACCACGGACGTATGCCAACACTTTGGCCTCAACTCGATGATTACCTCTGTCACACAGGCAGAGTAGAATACAGGACACTTGTTGTGCCAGATGAATTCCTGTGAAGATGCCACGTAAATAAGGTTTGAAATAAACTTAGACTGCTCAGGCGAGATGTTGCCTCTTGGAAGTTTTGCGCCAAAAGAGAGCGTCTCATTGTCCCTCCTGGTGAGTTCATCTATAGGATACATTTCTAGAGCAGTAACTGGCTCTGATATCATTTAAGGACTATTTTAGTGGTGGTCCCTGGCAGGCAATTATAACAGAGATGCAAGGCAGAGACAGTATTTTTAGGTGCAACAAGTGGAAGCAAATAAAATAAAACGAGAATAATAATGAAAAGTTAGGTTACTGGTAAACAATCTCCAGAATGTTCTTGGCTTGTAGCAGACGTGAAATAGGAGCAGCCTTTATATCGGGACTATACTTCTACACGTACAAGAAGAGTAAATAAGGTATCTTTAAAATTAGCTATAAGCTAAAATATAAATTGCAAATAATCATAATCTGCAAAAGTCAAGAAGTGGGAATTATTTTTTTAGTTAGAAAAATGACAGTTAAGTTACTAAATTAATTAATAAGGCATCTAACAGCCTCTGGTGACTTTGAGCGAAACACTCTGTCACATAAACATACTGGCAGATTTGTCTCCAGAAATACTTATAAATGGCATAGTAAGGGCAGCATATGCATTCTTATTGAATGTAAGGGTAGCCTTCAGGCACATGGACAAGGAAATGTTCAGAAATATTTATGTAACCTATGTGAGGCCAAAACTCGAATATGCAGCCCTCTTTTGGAATCCGCGCTTGAAAAAGCACATAGGTAAGCTTGAAAAAGTTCAAAGACATGCCACGAAACTGGCGCCAGAAATACGTAATCTCAGTTATGATTAGAGGCTGAGGGAATTAGACTTACCATCACTCGAAGCTAGAGGATTGAGGGGGATATGATGACAGTCTTTAAAGTCCTTCATGGTTATGATAGAGTGGATAGGGATCAATATTTTGATTTGGCTGGCTCTAGAACTAGATGTCATAGTTTGAAGCTTCGCAAGAAATCTTCTTTGCAGGATGTAAGGAAATACTTTGTCAGTGTAAGAGTAGTTGATAATTGGAATTTGCTAAGTGAGGAGGTAGTTAATGCTATCTCAATCCATAGTTTTAAGGACAGGTATGGTAAGTATCACTAAGTTGAAAACGGAACCGATCAGGAGACAGGAAGATACGAGCTTTGGGTTCTTTCCCGTAAGCACAATTAGGTAATCACAATTCGACAAATTCATAATCTATATGACTCGCTTATTCTTCATTTACTGTGAATAAATTATTTTATGCTAATGCTGGTAAACAATTAATGGTTTTGTATGCTTTTACAGTGGCGTAAATATTTCTGGTTACTAACCAATATATTTTCATCCAGTAGAATAATATTGGAAACTCATTATTTGTGTGCTCGTGCCTTCAGCTTTCCCATTTTTAACAGTGTGTCGTTTTTGTTTCTGCAATTGCAGTGTCCTCTATTCTGCTCTTCCTGTGTGACAGAGGTAATCATCGAGTTGAGGCCAAAGTTTTGGCATCCATCTGTGGTGCCGGGAATTAAAATCATGCTCACCACCTCCGGGATACGAGGAAGCATTCCATAAATTTAAATTTTAAACTTGTTCTAGCGTCCTATTTTTTTTTTGTGTCATTGCATATCCAAAATTAAAAGAAAGTTGAATTCTGAGTTTCATTTAACCGGGTAGTGGTACGAGGGTCTGTTCTGTCTGTTTGTGAGCTCTTGACCAAGTTCTGTACTTTGAGTTTCCTTAGTAAAACAGAAACTTAACAACAACCTCCCCACAAAGGCGATGGTACATGACATTGTTAGGAGGTGCAGTAGTAGAGTCACTTTGGTATAAAAGAGTTGGGAAATCACACTAGGTTTATTGGACACACTCCGGTAAATTACTGCACTTATTTAAGTGGATAGGGGTAACTATACCTGTAAAGAGTCGTGGCATTTGTCTTAAAGTATTTGAATCAATCAGCATCTTTGTTTTGCAATTCAATAGCAGTTGAAAATGAGAGAGAAAATTGAAACTCAATAAAGGATGAGTAACTGATCCCACTACAAAATTCCTGTGGGAAATTCTCCTCAGCTGAGGGATAGCAATGTCTGTTGAAATCTCACCAAAATATGGCACAGGTTCACCGTTTGTAGAAGAAATGGAGACAGCACTAGGTCTCATATAGTATTTAGCAGCCAGGAGGTGGGTGAGAATTGAGACGCTTGCTCTTTTGTCTACAATGAATTCCACTTTGTGATCCAAACTTAAGAAGATGCAGGGCAGAGACTGCTTATACACTGACCTACTGATATTGTTTCCCAAATTTGACGGGCGGGAATTAGGAAGTATTTGTACACTGCTTTTGTCTGGCCATACACACAATGGATTGCAAGTGCGTGCTGCAACTCTGTAAAATATATGAGCACGGAAGATATCAGCTCTTTGTCTGGGCCTATAGGGTCTTAATCCCAAAGGCCAGTGTGCTGGAGTATCTATTTTTGTGACAGCTTGAGAGGGAGGCTGAGGATTAATCTCATGATATTCTGTTGAGGGTACAATGTAAAGTTTTTATGGTTTTGTCATCGGGGCTATCATATCATCAGCTATTTTACCCAATTCATCAAGTGAAGCAGAACAATTAGCAGCAAAAATGGCACCATAGTTGGAGGCATTGAACTGATAAATTTATGCGTGACCAAGTCTTCAGATACATTACATTTAGCAGTATTGGATATTATTTTGTCAACAAATAATTATGGTTTTCCTGTAAATACTGTTTTGGATAATAAATTTTCAAATAGTTTTGTGATTGTTTCTTTATATTTGGAGAGCACTTTGTCTTTGAGTTCTGTATAATTTTACCTCTCAAACACATTTTCATTTAGCACTGACAACATTGCTGGTGGGAGACATTGTAAACAGCAATGAAAATTAGAGGCTTAGGTTGTTGCTTGTCTTATTTTAAAAAAGTTTTTTAAGACAAGGAATCAGACTGTCGGGGTATCTGATAAATATTCTGGGATATCATGACTAACACGAGGAACAACTCCTAAATCTGTAAATGTAGCCATTAAGAATTTCACAAGTGGGAATTTCAGTCTATCCTATCCCCCTGGGTCTACAAGCCACCAGCACCCAGCAACCGTCAAGTGGAAATTTCAGTCTTTCCTATCCACTTGGGTCTGAAAGTCGGTATAGGTGTCACTTCTAGTAGTCACCACTGTAAGGCCTGACAGCTTATTCTTGTTTAGTCTAAGCTCAAGAAGGATAAGGATAATCTGACTACTCTATTTTAAAGCTTTATTAATATCCAACTAGTGATTCCTCTCTGAAGCTGACAAGACTGAAGTGTCTTCTAGAGCAGACGATACTGGAGTCCTCTATAGCAGATGATACAAGAGTGCATCTCTTGTTTCATTGTAGGCAAAAAAAGTAAACTCCCTCTAGAATGGAGAGCGAAGTTCAGGTGACGAAGCACTCATTGCTCTTGTTTATTTATAAATGGGCTATTAAGGATAATTTGAAAATTAAGGATAAATGAGGAGTTTTAACCATACCAATAATATATACATCTTCCAAAATCAAGTAAAATCATAATCAAAACGTAAATATATAATGCCATTACAACAGATCAAATTCTTACCATTAGCAATAAAATTATAATTAAACAGAGAATCTTTAGCATCTACAATGTCTTAAATTTAGGTATACTCTAGGCTCCAGGGGGATTTCGTGGCCATCTCCGATTTACTCAATCAACCATGATTTTCTTGTTCTACACATCAAGGGCTTTCAGAAAAAGTTGGGTGATCAATCTGAATATGCCTAACTTTTGCTACACAAGGCGCTTTTCAAAATCGCCGCCAAAATGTATTAAAGTTTCTCCTTGTTTTTCCACTCATATAATGTGCATAACTGATGAAATATACACATGCATTAGCCAATAATTTGGTCACACATGAATAGGAATGCATCCAGAGTCATGTGGCATTCTTTTCATGGGTGCAATTCTGAAGTTTTGGGCCTTTACTGGTTACAAGAAACCTCACCCCTGGGGCATTCTCGGGAGCAGTGCGTCATAGACTTGGGGTTTGTTTTTACCAGTAGTGGGCCCCATCCCAAGCTCAGCAGTGTCTCCCCTTAGCCAAGATATAAGTTATTTAGTATTCTCCATCTCCATAGTGGGGATCTATTTCTATCTTTCTTCTCTTTCTCCTTGGTCTCAATATCGTTTCCTTTTCCTTGTCTGAAATCTTCTCAATCTAAAGCATAGGTTCTGATTCTAAGAACAATTTTTAATTGACTTAGCTGATAAATCTCTTCATTATGGCTTTTATTGTTTATCAGATCAGTTATGAGGATTTCTACAGTAATCTGTCTTCTGACACTTGCAGAACATGCTGCATTTTACCATTGCTACACGGCATGGACAATTTACGTGAGCACAGTTGCTGCAATGACACACCGCACTCCAATGTGGCTCCAAAGATCCCCATGATGTTGAAGGAAGATTTTCATTCTCATGTGCAAAACCATAATCTAGTGGATCTAGATCTGCTGTTCCTATTTGGAGCTGCCTGTCAAGAACATGCATGGTGGTATATGCATTGAAAAATGCATGGTAGATGTGAAGTGTCTAGCATTGAGTTGTCTGTGGTAGATTCTGGTGTGAAACTGACTTTGAGAAGTAAAACTGATGTGCTTGAAGTTGGACAAAATTGCTGGACTTGTTACCAGCATCTATGACATGCACTAAGTGCTGTTCTGCTTGCTGGATCAATGAAGAAACTAGTGGAGCTGTTATGCCAAATCCTTGCAAGTAAACCACAGGTTCGGCCTTGAGAGCTGCTTTCTTTTTGCCTATTTTACTGGTGATGTCACATCCTGTGAGGCTGTGTAGTGCTGGAAGTACTGTGCACATGCAAGGGCCCAATCTTGCATGCAAAATATGATGAGGGACAAAATGAGTAGTGTTGCCTCTCCCTGCCCTTACCCACAGTTCCTGAAGACCCTCTTGAAGAAAGGTAGTCAAATGAAATAACAGGTCAACTATTACATCAGTATCATTGGATACAACAACGCATGTTTTGTAACCTGCTCGGAGACAATCTAACACGTGCCTGGGTATACGGAGATCTGTCTCTTCAACTTGGGACTGCAGGTGCTGCATGTTATCTTCTGTTCCATTGTGGATCTTTATACATTGCCATTCATTTCTGTCCATGCATAGCTGGCTGAGAATGGTCGGCTCTCCATGCTTTTCTGAAGGTCTTTCATGCAAGTATCCATAGATTAGTTTTGCCAGTTGCACTTTGTTTTGGCTTGATGGCCAGAATGATGTCATGTCCTTTGGGAGTTGGTGTCCAGAGCTCAACTGAGCCAAGTACTACTGGAGTAGTGCTGCATCTTCGCAACTTCTCTGTATCTTTCACTGATGGGTTGTCATTAAAAATGTCAAATATGTAATCACATCTGCCATAGTTATGATATAAGTCACTTATTTCTGCAAACTTTGAAAGCAGATCAGAGAAACTTGTGTGTCCAGATAGAGGCACTCTGCGGATTGTTGCCATGACATCAATAAGGAAGGCTGAGGCAGCTTTATGCTGGTAGCAATACTCATCCGGCTTGAGGGTTTCCTCTAATTCACGAATGAGTTGGCTCTTATCTGGTTTGGTCATGAGCCCATCATCACCAACAGCATGGGAGAAGGTACAACATCATATGTCAGAAGAACGTCTGTCCCGAGACCTTTATCTCTAGCTACTTCAACAGATTTTTCAGTCATAGTCATGGCTCTGATTACTCTCTTGACTGTTTTCTTGGGTTTATCTTCGATGGAGATCATGGTTCTGAGGTTTCCTCTGTGAAAAGTGTCTTTCAGTTGGACAGTTTTGTTGATGATCCATTCACTGTGAAAAGCCTGGTATTTCTTTTTGCCTTCTTCAGATGTGTTCAGGACATCCTTTCTGATTTCTTCTGTCATCACTTGCTTTTTCACAAAGTTGTGTAGCTTTGTGGGACAATCTGCTGAGAATGGTGACCTCTCTTCAATAAACTTCATCATATTTTGGATGTGTTCTTCTTGTCTGTTTGTGGTTGCCTGTGATGATTCATAATTAGGCCATGCTTCAGACATGCTTTTATGGACACCAGCATATTCATGGTACAAGTTTTTTACAGCTATCACTTCATGGTAGATTAAATCCCATTGAGGGACGTATTGCTTCTATTTTGCATGTCCAATGACACCATCACTGCACTTTGATGAGAGGTTGAATGTCTGCTCAAGCTTCTGATCACCACCAAATGCTGAGAAATGCCCAGGCTTGTCCTTAATTGAGAAAGAATGTCCCTCAGAAAAGTGTTTAAAAACTGGGGGGGCTGTTTCAGGTAGGTTTCTTACATCCCCTATATACACTGTACCCCATTGAAGATAATTACTAGAATCCCAAGCAGTAAACTCATAAAGTGCATGTTGCATAGCATCAAGATGCAACTGCCATAATCCTTCACGGTCAGCTCACAACAGATCAAGAGTTATTTAATGTCGTTCCGCAAAATGACACCAGAATTGGAAGTTCTCGTTGTGGAAGATCTTGCTTCTACAAAATTCTTCAGATCACTTACTAGATTGGATGACGACATATGGAACTCACCAAAGGATCTTCTACTCTCTTTTGTATTTCCAGTAACAGTGCTTTTCTTCAGCTTGCCTAAGATATCTAGTTCTTGAGAGTAAAGTGTAATTCCTTTCTCCATAAAGCACTCCTTGTACAGTAGGCATTGCATTGATTCATTCAGGAGCTCCTGTGCATCCAATGAACGGTTGTAGTGACCTCCGCTAAGAATGGAGTTTTGAATCACTGTTGGCCCATAGACTCATACTCCTAGCCAGACATTCTTAGCATCACTTCCTTCCAAACTCTTTCCCGTGCATTTTAGCAGTGTCTTGACAGTGTGAAAATTCCAAGACATAATACAAAACTCTTGAATTCTGTTGGTCATATAATTTGGATCTCCTTTGCCATGCAGTACACCTTTTTATCTGCTTAAACAGGAAGCTGGGACTGTACCAGTTGTGAGTAAATTGCCACCAGGTTCTTCATTTGTATGTATACAGAACTATACCATGTGACAGAATATGGTAGTATGGGTAAGAATGCTATGTGCTTGAGTGGAACAGTTTCGTCTGTCCAGACGGAATTACTGTCACTCCAAGAAGGCATGGACTGCAAATCAGGATAGATAATCCTAGCAAGCTGGTTATCTTTGACTTCAAGGTTTAAGTGCCCAATTGACCATGCAATGTCAGTGAGCCTCTTATGGTCTGTGATATCAGATTTGTAGAGCTCCTCATCGCCCTTAAATGAACTTGGATGGTCTGGTCGTTTCACTGTGGCTGCAAACTCCTGAAGTATCTGGCAGGGTAGGGTTTCCTTAAACGTTTGTGGGCCATGCTCAACCACAGTATCGGATCGTTTTGGCTTATGTATCTGGGAACTGGGCTTGTCCTGATAAAGTACACACACTGTGTCATGCTCAGATACATTAGCTCCTTTGTGATCCCAGTTATCAACACCTGGTGATGTGAATTCTCCAGGATCAAAATGGGCTGGTAATGCCACAGTCTGCTCGTTCTGCTGTGCAGTGTAGGTTGCAATGTCATATTGATATCGCTGTGATTCTGCATAACGTAGTGCGAGCCCTTGGTGATTCAGGATGGTAGTAAGGAATTTTCCTCCACGTCCAAGACTGTGAGCTGATTCAGCATTCATTATATGCATTGGTGTTGCTTTCTGCCAAGATGATGTATATAATACATGGTATGGAACAGAGCTTGAATCTTTCTGCATCGTTGAGTAGATAGGGAACCACCAGTGGTTTGTTCACAAGTTTTATAATCTTGATTCTTATCATTCTCAGATTCATCTGCATCATCAAATTCTTCATCATTATGCATCATGTAATTCTTCATCATTATCTTCATTTGTAGTGTCTACTTTCATCATTACAGCTTCTGCTGCTTTGGGGTATGTCAAAGGGTTGAAAATGTAGAGATATCCAAAAAACCTAACAATTGGTTCAGGTATTTTCATATTGCAGTATACCTTCTTCAGATCTTCAGCATCCCCAAATCTATAATCTAAATCAAAGTCATAACTGTTAAGACTTTGTCTCATCACACTGGCACACACTTGTATGGGGTCAATACATCGAATACGCTTTGCCAAAACATCTGCTCTGTTACTTGGCACACTGTAAACCATAAAAGACTTGCAAACCTCATCAGGATATGTAAAATCAATAGTACTTCCAATCTGTCTCACCAGAAACACCTTCATATCTCTATTTCGAAATTGATGCTCCTCATCAACAACTCTATTCAATTGGTCTCTAATTGAAGAGAGCTCATAGCCATTGCCACTTTTTAGCCCCACTTCTAACTCAGACACAATATCACTCCATGCATGCATGGGGTTCATCTCTTGTGGTTATGACATCTTTTGTGAGAAATATGGGAAGATAGTAGATTGCTGCATACCTGTCACCAAAGTAGGTGTAATTCATGCCAGAGAGAAATGGTTCAATAATGGGTGTAAAAGAGCTAAGGAGTGGAGAGACAAATGCTGGAAAAGGTATAGGAGGAGAAAAAACATAAATGCCTGGCAAACCTACAAAAGAGCAAGAAATGACTACCTAAGTAAAAGGAGAGAGGCAGAGAGAGACTATGAGAGGGACATCACCAGGAAGGCTAAAGAAAATCCCAAGCTTTTCCACAGCTTTATCAGAGGAAAACTGAAGGTAAAAGAACAGGTTTTAAGGCTTAAGAGAGCGGATGGAAGCATCACTGAGACGGATGAAGAGATCTGCAAAGAATTGAACAAGGAGTTTCAGTCAGTATTTACAGTAGAAAATACCCCACCCCCTCAGATTGAAGTGATAGAAGCTCAAGGGCCGGTATTAGAGAACATCAACCTTACAGCCACAGAGGTATGCAAAGCGCTGATGGATTTAGATGTTCATAAAGCTACAGGTCCTGATGACATATCCCCTCATGTGCTTAAAAAATGCGCAAACACAATATCAGTGGCACTAAGTATCATATTTAAAAAGTCACTGGAGTCAGGGGAGTTTCCAAGATGCTGGAAACAAGCAAATGTGATACCTATCTTCAAAAAGGGAAGGAGGGATACGGCTCTGAACTATAGACGAGTTTCCTTGACCAGCATAGTTTGCAAAGTTATGGAGAAACTACTAAGGAAACATATCTCTCTTCACTTGGAATCCTTCAACTTTTTGTCAGTGAGGCAACATGGCTTCAGAGAAGGTAGATCAACAGTAAAAAACTTATTAGAATTTTATGATGAGGTAAGCCGAATCTTACAGGAAAGAGAGGGCTGGGCAGATTGCATATTCCTAGACTTCCAGAAAGCGTTTGACACTGTTCCACATGGGAGACTTATTAGGAAGCTGCAATCAATGGCTAGAATAGGTGGAAATGTTTTAGAATGGATAAAAACTTACTTAGAAGGAAGGGAACAGAGGGTTAGAGTAAGACACTCAGTGTCTGAATGGAGAAGAGTTAGTAGTGGAGTTCCACAGGGTTCAGTTTTAGGGCCACTTTTGTTCCTTGTATATGTAAATGACCTACCAGAGTCTGTAAATTCATTCATGAATATGTTTGCAAATGATGCAAAGATTGTGAAGAAAGTAAAAAACGAGAACAATGGTAGAGAACTTCAGGAGGATCTAAATAATCTGCATGAGTGGTCAGAAAAGTGGCTAATGAAATTCAATACTTCAAAATGTAAGGTAATGAGAATGGGTACAAGTGCAAGAAGGCCCAAGCTTGACTACTCGGTGGCTGGAGTACAGCTTCAAGAGACAGAAAATGAGAGAGATCTAGGAGTAAACATACTGGTAGATTTGTCTCCAGAAATACATATAAATGGCATAGTAAGGACAGCATATGCATTCTTATCAAATGTAAGGGTAGCCTTCAGGCACATGGACAAGGAAATGTTCAGAAATATTTATGTAACCTATGTGAGGCCAAAACTCGAATATGCAGCCCTCTTTTGGAATCCGCACTAATAAAAGCACATAGCTAAGCTTGAAAAAGTTCAAAGACATGCCACGAAACTGGTGCCAGAAATACGCAATCTCAGTTATGATGAGAGGCTGAGGGAATTAGACTTACCATCACTCGAAGCTAGAAGATTGAGGGGGATATGGTGACAGTCTTTAAATTCCTTCATGGTTATGATAGAGTGGATAGGGATCGATATTTTGATATGGCTGGCTCTAAAGCTAGAGGTCATAGTTTGAAGCTTCGTAAGAAAACTTCTTTGCAGGATGTAAGGAAATCCTTTTTCAGTGTAAGAGTAGTTGATAATTGGAATTGGCTAAGCGAGGAGGTAGTTAGTGCTATCTCAATCCATAGTTTTAAGGACAGGTATGATAAGTATCACTAAGTATAAAATGGAACCGATGAGGAGACGGGAAGATACGAGCTTTGGGCTCTTTCCCGTAAACACAATTAGGTAATCACAATTAGGTAATCGCCAGTTGAACTTTGAGCACACTCAAATTTGAGGAGGTATTTTGCCATGCAATTGTTGTGGTAGTACAAATCAGCTCCAAAAACTGCATGCTCATCCTGGAGGTCCAAATGCGATTAAAGACATTGTCCTGGAAGAAGTTTGCTGCTTTAAAAACTAAGGTGGCTCGATTTGACTCAGATATACTGAACTTCCTGAAGTCGCATTTGTATGACTTATTGCCACATATGGTACAGTTTGAGAAGGTCACAGTTTTGGAATCTACAGGATTTGGAGGTGAACGCACAGCTGAGTGAGAGCGAGTCAAAATTCCATCTGGACTGCCAGTTTCATGTGAGGATTGTGGTGGGTTTCCTTCTTTGAGCTTTTTGAGCGAGGCTGCATGAGTGTACCCCTTGTAGCACTTATTTGAAACATGGTAGAAAAAGTGAATATTGGCTGGAAGCAGTTTTATCCGTTTTGCTACAAGGTCATTTCGTATATCTCTAGCCTCTCGTATTAGTTTACAGCCATTGCTGACCAATTTCTCTAATGATTCCTCTTGACACATGACACACCTTTCCTTGTCATATATAACAGCTAAAGGACTTGACGTGACTTGACTTAAAAGTTGAATGGATTTCATCATTAAGGGTTGATGAGGACTCTTTAGACTTTGTGACAGAGTGTTTCGCTCAATGTCAACAGAGGCTGTTAGATGCCTTATTAAATAAAATTAGTAACATAACTGTTATTTTCTAACTAAAAAAATTAATTCCCTTTAACATAACTGTTATTTTTTAACTAATAAAATAATTCCCACTTCTTGACTTTCGCAGATTATGATTATTTGCAATTTGTATTTTAGCTTATAGCTAATTCTATATAGTTTATTTACTCTTCTTGTACGTGTAGACGTATAGCCCCAATATAAAGGCTGCTCCTATTTTTCCGTCTGCTCCGGGCCAAGAAAATTAAGAGAGAGAAAAAAAAAAGAACCAGTAACCTAACTTTTCATTATAATTCTCGTTTTATTTTATTTGCTTCCACTTGTTGCACCTAAAAATACTGTCTCTCCCTTGCATCTCTGCTATAATTGCCTGCCAGGGACCACCACTAAAATAGTCCTTAAAATGAAATCAGAGCCAATTACTGCTCTAGGAATGTCTCCTACAGATGACGTCACGAAGCACAACGAGGAGACGCTCTTTTTTGGCGCCGAGACTGCCCAGAGGCAACATCTCGCCTGGGTGGTCTAAGTTTATTTTCAATATTTTACGTGGCATCTTCACAGGAATTCATCTAGCACAACAAGGAATTCATCTAGCACAACAAGGTGAGGGATAGTGTATGGTAAAGCTCGTGGGTCAAGCAAATTGGTTTATTTTCGAGAATTAGTTACATTCGTTACTGGATAAATCTTACGGATTTCTATTCTCAGATTCCATTCCCAGTCACACGAAATTTTGTAGATTACCACACTGGAATCTCACATGCCAAAGTTAATTCCTTAACCTGTAAATTACAGCTGATATATATTGCTGAGAAGTTTCTTTTCACTGAATGTGATAAACGAAAATCTCATCCTCTGAAGACTAGTTATGAGCCCGTAAAAATCTATCTCTCTTCCTAATAAATTCTAATTTCATTTCACCCCTTTCTATCATCGTAAATAAAGTGTTTTTTACTTCAAAAACTCGTCAATAAAGCTATTTGCCAAAAAGCCAAATTGCAAATATTCAAAAGGTAATTTTTCCCAGTTGGCTATGCAAATATTTCTTGTTAACCACATTTTAATGAATGCATACCGTATTTATCTTGCTAATTCTTCATGTGTTGGGGATAAAGTGTTTTGAGTTATAAGTTGCAAATACCTCAAAAGGTGGTTTTGCACCCTTTTTTTATTGCAAAGTTCTTGATAACTAAAAGTGAATGAATACTGTATTTATCTCGTAGATTCTTCCTTTACCCTAAATAGAGTGTTTTACCATATTAATTGCATATCAGTAATAAGCATTGCAACTTTTGTGGTTGCCCACAATTTAAGGAATACATACAGTACTGTATTTGTCTTGCTTATTCTTCATTTATTGTGAATATATTATTTTCTTTAAAACCAGTAAAGAATTAATGTTTTGTATGCTATTATGGTAGCATAAATATTTCTGGTTAGCTGTGAATAACCTATATATATTCATAAATATTTCTGGTTAGCTGTGAATATCCTATATATATTCATCCAATAGAATGACATTGGAAACTCATTATATGTGTGCTCATGCTTTCAGTTTCCCATTATAAACAGTGTGTCATTTCTGTTTCTGAAATTGCAGTGCCCTGTATTCTACTCTGCCTGTGTGACAGAGGTAATCATCGAGTTGAGGCCAAAGTCTTGGCATACGTCCGTGGTGCCGGGAAACGAACTCATACTCACCTCCTCCGGGATTCGAGGCAGCATTTCATAAAATTTAATTTGAGAAATTTAATTCAATTCTTTTAATGTCATTGCATTTCCAAAATTAAAAGAAAGTTGAATTCTGAGTTTCATTTAACCGACTAATGGTAATAAAAATGGGGTGTTCAAGTACAAATATCTGTCCTGTCTGTTTGTGAGCTCTTAACCGAGCTCGGTACTTTGAGTCCCCTTAGTAAAACAGAATCTTAACACTCTATCATCATTTAAAACAAACCCCCCCACATAATTGGCGCCCGAACAGGGACCCGAACAGACAGACTGATTTTATAAATTTATTTTTATTTTGCTTTTTAAGATTGCACATGAAACCCGATTACCATTGGCTCGATTATTGAAATGAATGAATCTTAAGCTGCACACGAAAATTTTCGCGCTAGAAACGTTGCGGATAAGAAATTTTTCTTTGTTTTCAATATTAATTATGGTAACTAATATTTTCTTGTTTCCCATGTGGTAAACAATATTTCAGGAAATCTACATGAGATTATGTGGTAACAGACTTTAGAAATTTTGCATGACGAGAAGACGTGTTATATAAAATTTCATTTATTTGCGTGATAAGATTGAGTTTTAAAACATTCGTGTTTTACATATCCGTTAAAGGGTGATACTTGTTAGGAATTGTTTATATTTCCTTAGGATTTAGGAATTGGGAGAAAGCATATTAAGTATTTTTGCTTATAATTGTGTTTTATATTCAAGCATTGACTGCTCATAGATTGGAAATAAACTTAGACCACCCAGGCGAGATGTTGCCTCTGGGCAGTTGGGGAAAACCCATATCTCTCACCCCTAGCAATCAGTATGTCTAGGTAACGCTCCTCATCGAATGTTTTGATGGTTTCCATGTTTGTCTCCTAAACAGTCAATAACGAAGTGCCAAAACAACCACACAGAAAAACAAATCTCTACAATACAGTAGTAGAAAAAAAAATGAAAGAACCACACAACACCACAGTTCAACTTGAACGTAAAAGTGATCTCAAAATCTCACCATAAAAGTGACTCAAAATTCAATCAAGTGCAACAGCAGCAAAATGTTGCAAAACAGTGTATGAAACACTGGTAATACAGAATGGCAGTCGTGCCTGCTTAACAGCAATACGTGGCAGTACCTGCGGTTATTGTGCAAATGAAAGGAATGAGCAACACAATCAAGTGCAACAGCAACAATATGTTGCAAAACAGTGCATGAAACACTGGCAATACAGAATGGCAGTCGTGCCTGCTTAACAGCAATATGTGGCAGTACCTGCAGTTATGGTGCAAATGAAAGGAATGAGTAACAACGAATTTTACCGACTAGCACCCAGTGCCTGAGAGTACAATCAAGTACAGTATAGCGGTCGTGCCTGCGTATGAGCGCATATATGGCAGTACCCACAAATAAAATGTCGTAAGTAATACGAACAAGTACAGTATCGCGGTCGTGCCTGCGTATGAGCGCGTATATGGCAGTACCCACAAATAAAATGTCGTAAGTAATACGAACAAGTACAGTATCGCGGTCGTGCCTGCGTATGAGCGCGTATATGGCAGTACCCACAAATAAAATGTCGTAAGTGATACGAACAAGTACAGTATCGCGGTCGTGCCTGCGTATGAGCGCGTATATGGCAGTACCCACAAATAAAATGTCGTAAGTAAAATTCTGGAGTGTTACCAAAAGGGCACAGATCCTATGCAAAATACACCAACGATAAGCTAACAGCTTACTAGGCCGCCAGATTACACATTTCTACTAGTAGTGAGAAAATTTATTTTCATGTGACAA
>JAXCGZ010018302.1:0-5000 GCA_037179515.1 Halocaridina rubra | reverse complement strand
CATTTTTCTTTTCTTTTTTCAGTATTACTGATTTTGCTGGTGTAAGTGATTTTTACTATTGGTTTCATTTTTCTTTTCTTTATCAGTATTATTGATGTTGCTGGTGTAAGTGATTTTTTCATCTTTAATATTATTCTTATTTTAATGACTCGCAAATTTTGTTTTAAATTAAACTATATAATACTAATTTTGGCAGTTAATATTAATATTTCTGTAAAGAAATGCAATTGCTCTCCTTTTGGCGCTGAAGTTCTTTTTGTTTTATAGTTCCAATTTTTATCCTTACAGCTCTTTTGTTGTTAATATTGCTGGTACATCTGATGGTTTTTTTTTTATTACTATTTTGTTATTTCTGATTTTTTAAATTATATTCGTTAGAATTGCCATAATTATTATCAATATTAGTAGTTATTTTTACTATTCTTAATATGAAGGCAAATGCTTTTAATATTAGTGTTTATGTCAAAATAGTTATAATATAGTTATAATTACAATTTCGTCATTATTTTATAATTGTTCTTCTATTGCTATTTTGATCGTTATTATTGCCATTGCTACCTTTAATGGTTCTTTCATTATTTTGTTATTGCTGATAATTAATAATATTTGTTAGTATTGCTCTATTTACTACCAAACATGATAATTACAAGTACAATTGATATTATTGTTACTTTTCTAATATTATTGTTTTTTTTTTACATTTTTATTACTACTTTTGTTATTATTATTTTTTTTTAATATTCACAGACTCTTTTGTGTATATTTTATTATTTTTCCTGTTACTATTGATGCCATCTTCGAATCTTTTGATTTTCTTGTCAGTACTGCAAATCCGTTCCGGTTTTACGTCACGGACTCCCTTATCTACCAAGGGCTAGGACGGTTGCCTTCTTGCGAAGGACTTGTTTCGGCAGATGTAATCCTTAGGCTGAGTGCATGCCTTTGCTAACCTCAGACCGTGACGGGGTGCGAACCCTCAACCTGACGCCTCAGAGTTGGAGACGCTACCGACTGAGCCACGGCGACTACCTTGTCAGTACTGCAAATAATTATTACTATTGGTTACATAATTGCTTTTTTTTGATAAGTATTATTACTTTAGCTGTTATAAATGATTTTTATCACTAATATTATTATCATTTCTAGTGGCTAGAGAGTTTTTGTTTGAATTCCCCTAGTTATCTTTAATTTTAGTAGATTAACTTAATATATCTGTAAAAAATGTAATTGCTTTGATTATTGGTGTTGGGGTAATTTTTTTATTCTTACAATTTTTTTTTTTTTATATTGTTGCAATTTTTATCATTATTGACACAAATGGTGCAATTATTACACTTTTGCTCATAATTGTTAGTATTGCTTTGATTATTATTGCTGTTTTTGCTGGCATCAGTGATTCTTTCAACATTGGCATTATTCTTTTTTCTAATGCCTAAAGATTTTTAGTTTGAATTACATTATGTAATAATAATCTTTATAGATAGTGTGTATTTATTTTTAAAATTTGTAAATTATGTTGCTATTTCTGTAAAGAATGCAATTGCTTTGACGGTTGGTGTTGAAGTCATTTTTGATACTATTACAACTGTTTTCTTAATTTTTAATATTCTTGTATTTATTGTTATTTAGGTCGTTTTTGTTACTACTGCTATTATTAATGCTAGTTTTCTTTATTGCTTATAATGTTGATATTGCTACTATTTTTATAATTATTTTTACAATGAGTGTTAATATTAAAATTTTTTTCATAATTGGTTTTATTTTTCCTTTTTTGAACAATATTGCTGCTTTTGCTGGTGTAATTTTTTTTTCATCATTAACATTATTCTTAATTTAATGGCTTAAAATGTTTTAAATTCCTCACCGTATTCCCTGCGTGTCGTAAAAGGCGACTAAAAGTGGACGGGGTGGGGGGACTAGGAATCCCCCCCTTGTATCAACCTCCTGCGAGACGTCAAAGAAGAAGGGGAGTAGAGGGGAGAATAACTTCTCTCCAAACTCTAGTTTTGGGGTGTCTAAATGTGCGTGGTTGTAGTACGATAGAGAGCAAAAGATGTGAGATTGGATATATGTTTGGTAAGAGGAGGATGGATGTATTGGCATTGTGTGAGACGAAGATGAAAGGAAAAGGAGAAGTGGCATTTGGTGATGTGACGGGTAGGGTGTCTGGGGTTGAAAGGGGGAGAGCGAGAGAAGGTGTGGCATTATTGCTGAGTGAATGGATGGTAAATCAGGTAGTGGAATGGAAAGAAGTGTCATCTAGGCTGATGTGGGTGAGGGCTAGGATAGGAAGGGAATGTTGGGCTTTTGTTAGTGCGTATGGGCCAGGATGTGAGAGAAGTGAGGAAGAGCGGGATGAATTCTGGAGTGAGTTAACTAGATGTGTGGATGGTCTGAGTAGAAGGAACTATGTAGTTGTGTTGGGTGACTTGAATGCCAGAGTGGGTGATGGAGAGATAGAAGGTGTTGTAGGAAAGTATGTAGTACCAGGTGGGAATGAGAGTGGCGAGAGACTGTTAGATATGTGTGTGGAGCAAGAGTTGGTGATAGGTAATAGTTTATTTAAGAAGAAGTTAATAAATAAGTATACATGGATGAGAGTGGCAAATGGAAGAGTGAAAGAAAGAGCATTGATAGATTATGTGTTGGCAGCAAAGAGCATGATTGGTAGAGTGAAAGATGTACATGCATTCAGGGGTGTGGCTGCTGGGATGTCTGATCATTTTTTGGTTGAAGCAAAAGTGGTAGTAGCAAAAGAGTGGGGAAATAGCGTGGGGGGATGTAGAAGGGAAATAGTGAAGGCGAAAGAGTTGAAAAAGCCAGAGAAGAGACAGGAATATCAGGACAGGTTGAGAGTGGCATATGACAGGGTGAAAGAAAGAGAAGTTGGGGAGTTAGGGGTGGAATGGGGGTTGATGAAAGAATGTTTTGTGGGACATGCAAGTGATGTGTGTGGAAAGAGGTTTGTTGGAGGTGGCATGAGGAGGGGCAGCGAGTGGTGGAATGAAGGGGTGAAAATGAAGGTGGAAGAGAAAAAGAGGGCTTTTGAGGAATGGCTGCAGTGTAAAAGTAGGGAGAAGTATGAAAGATATAGGGAGAAAAATGTGGAAACCAATCGGAAGGTAGAGGAAGAGAAGAGGTTGGCAAATGTTAGGTGGGAACAGGATTTTAGTAGGTCATATGAGGAGAATAAAAAGAAGTTTTGGAAAGAAGTGAAGAGAGTAAGGAAGGGTGGATCGAGGATGGAAGAGACAGTGAAAGATGTGAATGGACAGATGTTAAGAGGGAACGATGCAAGGAAAAGATGGGCAGAATATTTTGAGTGCTTGCTGAATGTTGAGGAAGATAGAGAGGCAGCTATAGTCGCAGTGGGAGGGGTTCAAGGGCCAGTAATGGGAGATGAAAATGAGAGAGAGATTACAAAAGAGGAGGTGAAAAGGGCATTGTATGAAGCGAAAGCTGGTAAAGCACCTAGAATGGATGGTATGAGAGCGGAGATGTTGAAAGAAGGGGGTGTGACTGCATTGGAATGGTTAGTGAGAGTGTTTAATATATGCTTTATGTTGTCATTGGTGTCAGTGGATTGGGTGATTGCCTGTATAGTGCCCCTATACAAAGGTAAGGGAGATATGTATGAATGCAGTAATTTTAGGGGTATAAGTTTGTTGAGTGTGGTAGGAAAAGTGTATGGTAGGATACTGGTTAATAGGATTAGGGATAAGACAGAATATGTGATCACGGAAGTGCAGAGTGGTTTTAGGAGAGGTAGAGGTTGTATAGATCAGATTTTTATAGTTAGGCAGTTATGTGAGAAATATTTAGCAAAGGGTAAGGATGTGTATTTTCCATTTTTGGATCTGGAGAAAGCATATGATAGAGTTGATAGAGAAGCTATGTGGAATGTTTTGAGATTACATGGAATCAATGGTAAATTGTTGCATGCAGTGAAGAGTTTGTATGAGGGTAGTAGAGCTGGTGCTAGGGTAGGGAATGAAGTGAGTGAGTGGTTTCCAGTGAGTGTGGGACTGAGACAGGGATGTGTGATGTCACCATGGCTGTTCAATTTGTATATTGATGGAGTTGTAAGAGAGGTGAATGAGCGAGTGCGTGGTCGAGGTTTGAGAATGGTAGATGGGGATGATAACGAGTGGGAGCTGAATCAGTTGCTGTTTGCAGATGATACTGTGGTGGTGGCAGATTCAGAGGAAAAGCTGTGTCAGTTAGTGTCAGAATTTGGAATGGTGTGTGAGAGAAGGAAGCTGCGAGTGAATGTGGGAAAGAGTAAGGTTATGAGGTGTACAAGAAATGAGGATGGCGCTGGATTGAATGTTATGTTGAATGGAGAGACACTTGAGGAGGTTAATCAGTTTAAGTATTTAGGCTCGGTTATAGCTGCAAATGGTGGAGTGGAAGCAGATGTGTGTCACAGAGTGAATGAAGGATGTAAAGTGTTGGGTGCATTGAAAGGAGTGATGAAGAATAGAGGGTTGGAAATGAATGTTAAGAAAGTTTTGTATGAAAAAGTGGTTGTGCCAACTGTGATGTATTGATCAGAGTTATGGGGTATGAAAGTAAGTGAGAGACGGAAACTAAATGTGTTTGAGATGAAATGCCTGAGGAGTATGATTGGTGTATCTCGATTGGATAGGGTTAGGAATGAAGTGGTGAGAGCAAGAACGGATGTGAGGAGAGAATTTGCAGCCAGAGTAGATATGAATATTCTGATATGGTTTGGCCATGTGGAAAGGATGGATGATGAAAGGCTGCTGAAAAAGGTGATGAATGCGAGAGTTGATGGGAGAAATGCTAGAGGGAGACCTAGGTTTGGATGGATGGATGGAGTAAGGAGAGCCCTGAATGATAGGAGGATGGATGTGAGGGAAGCAAGCGAGCGTGCTAGGAATAGGAATGAGTGGCGAGCGATTGTGACGCGACTCTGATGGGCATCTGCTGTTACCACGGGGCTGCATCTTACAGAGATAGCCCTGTGGTAGGGGCAG
>JAXCGZ010018301.1:15000-20068 GCA_037179515.1 Halocaridina rubra | reverse complement strand
GAATCATAAGAACAACTATTCTTGCGTCACCTATCAACATCAATATCGAAAGACAAAGTATGACGGACAAGATAATCGGTAACCCGCTATGACAGACAAACAAAATGAATGATGATCTCATACCAGTAAGCAACCTTGACAACAAAAAGGAATACCAGTATCAATACCACTGGTATCAATTCCATTGGTATCCTTATACCAACACCGAGAGTTAGTGCCAGGAAACATACAGTAAGTCAAGTGATGAATTACCATACTATTGGAAATTATTATTATTATTATTATTATTATTATTATTATTATTATTATTATTATTATTATTATTATAATCATCATCATCATCATCATCATCATCATCATCATCATCATAATCATCATCATCATCATCATCATCATCATCATTATTAATTTTATTATTATTATTATTATTATTATTATTATTATTATTATTATTATTATTATTGTTGTTGTTGTTGTTGTTAGTAGTAGTAGTAGTAGTAGTAGTAGTACTAATAGTAGTAATAAATGCCGAAGGAGACATAACTTAAATTATTCCTACTATATCAACTCATTCTTCAATTAAGGAAAAACTAACATAACCTAACTTCACTATATATTACTCAATAAAATTGCGCTGTTTTTGCGGTTTTCTAATTACCAGCTTTGGTAGGAATCACAACACCAGCAGAAGTTTTATAACAACAGCAAAAGGTAGGAATCACATCCCCAGCAAAAGGTAGGAATCACATCCCCAGCAGAAGTTATACAACAACAGCAAAAGGTAGGCATCACAACCCCAGCAGAAGTTTTACAACCCCAGCAAAAGGTAGGAATCACAACCACAGAGAAGTTTTACAACCCCAGCAAAAGGTAGGCATCACAACCCCAGCAAAAGGTAGGAATTACAACCCCAGCAGAAGTTTTACAACCCCAGCAGAAGTTTTACAACCCCAGCAAAAGGTAGCAATCACAACCCCAGCAGAAGTTTTACAACCCCAGCAAAAGGTAGGAATCACAACCCCAGCAGAAGTTTTACAACCCCAGCAAAGGTAGGCATCACAACCTCAGCAAAAGGTAGCAATCACAACCCCAGCAGAAGTTTTACAACCCCAGCAGAAGTTTTACAACCCCAGCAAAAGGTAGCAATCACAACCCCAGCAGAAGTTTTACAACCCCAGCAAAAGGTAGCAATCACAACCCCAGCAGAAGTTTTACAACCCCAGCAAAAGGTAGGAATCACAACCCCAGCAAAGGTTTTAGCTTAATTCACCCCAAAGTAAAGAACAAAATTATAAAAATGAATCACAATTCCAGGGACAGTAGCATGTTCATGCAGCAATGAAGCCTCAGGCAGTTTTCACTATCTTATCCGATTGAATTCGGTTTTACGTCACGCACTCCCTTTTCTACTAAGGGCTAGGACGGTTGCCTTCTTACAAAGGACTTGTTTTGTCAAATGTAATCGTTACCCTGAGTGTATGCCCTTACTAACCTCAGTCCGTGACGGGGCGCAAACCCTCGACCTGCCGCCTCAGAGTTGCAGTCGCTACTATTTTGCCACGGAGATTACTTTCACAATCTTATTGGAATTGTCTAAATATATATATATATATATATATATATATATATATATATATATATATATATATATATATATATATATATATATATATATATATATATATATATATAAAGTGCACACCTGAACTAAAATAAGCACAATGTCAATCATTATTTATGTATTAGTAAAAAGTTAAAAATATGGTATATGTGTATATATGTAAATAAACAAACAGACTATCACACTTCTATACATTAATTATTATTAGTAATACTAGCAGAGCAAGTAACTTATCTTGCAAATTTGAAGATATATGTTCAATAAATAATCCGGTTTTACGTCACGGACTCCCTTTTCTAATTAGGGCTAGGAGGGTCCCTCATTTTTGAAGGGCTTCGGTCTGGGTAGAGTGTAACCGTTACAGAGAGTGAATGCCCTTTCTAACCTCAGACCGTAGCGGGTCTCGAACCGACAATCTGACGAATGAGTGGCGCTCTACCACTCAGTATACGTCATATTCGGATTAAAGGTAGAATTTGATTCCTAACACTGAGTCATTGACACGGATGATTCTGGCAACACTGATTCTACGTTTATTGCCAATTTGATCAATAAAAGTCGGTTTTATCTCCTTAAGTACAAGGATGAGTGGGATTCTTGATAGATCCTGTAAAAAAGTAGAGAGAGAGAGAGAGAGAGAGAGAGAGAGAGAGAGAGAGAGAGAGAGAGAGAGAGAGAGAGAGAGAGAGAGTCGCATTTTCTATTTCCTGAAGTTCCCGTACACTTTTTTGGCCAGGACTGACCTACCTTAACATTTAGAGCAACATACACACACACACACACACAGCAGAGAGAGAGAGAGAGAGAGAGAGAGAGAGAGAGAGAGAGAGAGAGTCGCATTTTCTATTTCCTGAAGTTCCCGTACACTTTTTTGGGCCAGCACTGACCTACCTTAACATTTAGAGCAACACACACACACACACACACACACATACAGAGAGAGAGAGAGAGAGAGAGAGAGAGAGAGAGAGAGAGAGAGAGAGAGAGAGAGAGAGAGAGAGAGAGGATAAAATTCTCACGATATTACCGTAATATTGCAAGTGTAGAACATCGTTCATAAATGACAAAATTCTGTCATCAGGTACTGAAAATAAATTTCACTTTACAATAGTAAAAATACACAAATAAATACACACAAACTTGAAAATGATAGCGCGCCCCATCACGGTCTGAGGTTAGCAAGGGCATGCACTCAGGGTAACGATTACATCTGCCAAAACAAGTCCTTCGCAAGAAGGCAACCGTCCTAGCCCTTGGTAGAAAAGGGAGTCCGTGACGTAAAACCGGAACAACATTAATGAAAATGATAGAGAACTATGAAACGCTTTCTTCTAAACCACTAGAAAAGTTTTAAATCAACAGGAATCTATTTTCAGCCCTTAAAGACTGCCAGAATGCCTAATATCAGTAACAATAATCAAGACTCGACTCTGACTGTGACAGACAAGCGATTGAGCCCACTGCGGGGCGTTAGGAAGGCCATCCAGTAAAATATAATCAAAAGTTGAGTGTGATAAATTTTGTTGAAAAGAAAGAAGCTTGGAGTAAGATAAGTTTATGAGCTCCAAAGTAATTAGAGAGAGGTAAGTTAAGGAAAGGAAAGGAAAGGAAAGGAAAGAAAATGAAAGGAAAGAAAAGGAAAGTAAAAGAGAGGAAAGGAAAGGAAAGAAAAGGAAAAAAAGAAAGGAAAGGAAAAGAAAGGAAAGGAAAGGAAAAGAAAGGAAAGAAAAGGAAAGGAAAAGAAAGAAAAGGAAAGGAAAATTAAGGAAAGGAGAGGAAAGGAAAGGAAAGGCATGGGTAAGGAAAGGAAAGGAAAGGAAAGGAAAAGAAAGGAAAGAAAACGAAAGAAAAGGAAAGAAAAGGAAAGGAAAAGAAAGGAAAGGAAAAGAAAGGAAAGGAAAAGAAAGGAAAGGAAAGGCATGGGTAAGGTCTCATTGGACATGATAAACTGTAAATGTTTACTTTCACACCCCAGTTAGGAGAATATCACATGAAGTTAATTATTTCAGGTAGGGTTGGTTAGGTTATCAGCGACTTCGACCTATATTTAGGAACTTGTTGTTGTTCCGGTTTTACGTCACGGACTCCCTTTTCAACCAAGAGCTAGGACGGTTGCCTTCTTGCGAAGGACTTGTTTGGCAGATGTAATCGTTACCCTAAGTGCATGCCCTTGCTAACCTCAGACCGTTATTAAGGAACGACTTAATAATTGTAATTTCTGAATTTTTTTTATTTTAGTTATTTTCAGTTCACTCGATGCGGGTGCATAAGTAAACTTCATAAAAATCATATATAATCTTCCTTCATGAACATACTGATTCGATACGACAGATGAGATTAGGTTAGGTTAGGCAAAATTAGGTTACTTTGCTTTAAATACGTTTATGTGGCGTAAAAGAGAGGTGTAGATGTCACTTGTAAAAATGTTATCCATTAGTGTTAAGAAAAAAAACACGCCACACATCGTAGCAAAATAATTAATGTTAAGAAAAAAACACGCAACACATCGTAGCAAAATAATTAATGTTAATAAAAAACACGCAACACATCGTATCAAAATAATTAATGTTAAGAAAAAACACGCAACACATCGTAGCAAAATCCACAACCACACAAACAGACAAACCGTCCAACTTCCAACTTACCCGACTGGACTAACACCTCAATATCCGAATCGGTTTCATCATCGAAATCGTCGGGCACAACCGTAGAGGCCTCGTCGTCGTCATCATCATCGTTATGATCATCATTATCATCATCATCGTCATTACTACTACTGCTATCACTAACATCGTCTCCACTGTTAGTGGAGGTTTGCTTGGAGGGGGGATTTGTTGGGGGGAGACTAGCGGTGTTGGGGGTGGAGAGGTACGTGTGGGAGTGCTGTAGGTGATGGTGTGGAGTGCCTGGGGAGAAGGACACACGTCTCTGACTATTACCCGACGAAGGCGATGAAGATACCCGATCGTCTTGGATATCAACAGCTGACGAAAGGCGATGCATGACGGAGATTCTATTAGTATAGTCCTCTAAAGATGGCGAAGAATAGATTGTAATATCATCTAACCCAACTGCTCCTTCTTCTTCGTCCGTTTCTTCTCCTTCCCTGTATCTCTTTTCTCCTCTTCTTCCCGAGATCCTCCTCTTCCTCTTTCGAATACCCTGACGCAACCGGACATCGTCGGGATCCGAATCTGAGTCCGTCAGAGTTGGAGGTGCTGAGGGTAACCGAGAATAATGAGCACCCGGAGTTGGATGAGGAGGGATTTGATAGATATCGTATGCACGAATGTCTTCCCTAAAAGCGACGGGAAGAGAAACGGAAGAGACAGACGGAGGAATGGTTGAGACAGAACCATAACCCGATTTTCCATTGTTTGAAACTTCGCCATCGCACTCCATCCTTAACGAGGGGGATTCCTTATTATTATCACTCTGACAAGTCAC
>JAXCGZ010018301.1:7500-10000 GCA_037179515.1 Halocaridina rubra | reverse complement strand
ATGATGATGATAATAATAATAATAATAATAATAATAATAATTAATAATAATAATAATAATAATAATAATAATAATAATAATAATAATAATAATATTCTTCATTATTATTACTATTATTATTATTATTATTATTATTATTATTATTAATACAAAAGTAGCACAGGAAGTAGACATCATACATTAAATAGCAATAATTATCTGTGACGCATATATATATAAACAGACGAGTCCCATTAACTTGGCACTGAGTCTGTTTGGCCTAGAGACAGTGCCATGGGTATGGCATATGGATGTTATGGCGTAGAAAGTGCGTTTTATCCTGCGTATTATTATTATTATTATTATTATTGTTATTATTATTATTATTATTATTATTATTATTATTTTTTTTTTTTTTTTTTATTTATCTATTATGATTATTATTATTATCATTATTATTATTATTATTATTATTATTATTATTATTATTATTATTATTAATATTATTGTAGTCACCGTGGCTCAAGCGGTAGCGTCCACGAATTTGAAGCGTCAGGTCGTGGGTTCGCGCCCCGTCACGGTCTGAGGTTAGCAAGGGCATGCACTCAGGGTAACGACTACATCTGCCAAAACAAATCCTTAGCAAGAAGGCAACCGTCCTAGCCCTTGGCAGAAAAGGGAGTCCGTGACGTAAAACTGGAACATTATTATTATTATAATTGTTATTATTATTATTATTATTATTATTATTATTATTATTATTATTATTATTATTATTATTATTAGTTATAGTAATGCGTCTGTTTGCATATTCTGATATGCTTGGTTCTAGAACTACAGGTCATAGCCTGAAGCTTTGCTAGGAAATTTCTTCGCTGGATTTAAGGAAGAACTTCTCTAGTGTAAGAATGGTTTATGGTTAGAATGCAATATGTGAGGAAACGGTAAATGCTAATTGCACTTATAGTCTTAAGAATAGATATGATAAGCGTTAATGTGTGAAAAAATGAATCTGGCCAGGTGACGGGGAGCTACAAGGATGGGGCTCTTTCCCATGAAGAATTAGGCAACTTCACAAACGCTTACATATACGCTCGCACGCTTACATACACACTCACAAACGCTCATGCGCGCTCTTGTCATTTATATGGCTTCCTGGCTCTAAAGGGTGGTTTACACGGTCAAACGGTTCGTCGAACGCGGTTCGACAGACAAGTGTTTGAACTGATGTTCGAACGTGTGAACGGGGTATTTGGTTGTCGAACACGTTCGTGTTCGGTCAAACGGTTCGTCGAACGCGGTTCGACAGACAAGTGTTTGAAGTGACGTTCACACGTTCGAACATCACTTCAAACACTTGTCTGTCGAACCGCGTTCGACGAACCGTTTGACCGTGTAAACCGCCCTTAAGTGTCACTGAAACTTGATAGTGCCTTCATTTCTGTGTTTCTCCTGGATTCCTTTGGATCCAAAACAAGGTGGAAGTGTTTCTGAAACACAGGTTCGGCCAACGTAATGGTTTTTGTTGTGATAAGATAAATGTACTTTATATTAAAAAAAAAAAAAAGTATTGGAGAAAAATAACAGAGGCGTTTCTGCAATATGTGAATATGTTCAGCTGACTGAACAACTAACTGTATGACTAAATTAGCTAATGAAGCTACAATTACTAATTAGCTTACGACTTAATTGACAACTAAGTGTAACAACCCAAATAACTAAACTAAATAAACAGATATATAAATATATTATAAAAAATAATTATCTATTTAATTACTTATTAACTTATAAATAGATAATATAGATGAATAAATCAATAAGTTAATAAATAAACACGAAAATGAATGTAACTGAAGTTAATGTAACTGAAGTTAATGTAACTGAAGTTAATGTAACTGAAGTTAATGTAAGTAAAGAAATGAATGAATGTATAATGATATAAATAGATTTAGAACTATTAAACTGTTATTAAAGGATAAATAAATAAATAAATAAATAAATAAACCATTATTTCCATTACAATACAATGGGTATTCGTCAGCCGGGGCAAGCCCCAACCCCCCACTGTGGTGCCCAACCACAGCAGTAACCTGCCAGTAAACAGCTTAAACTCTCGGTCTTGGACGGGAACAGATCTTTCGACCTCGTGAATGCGAAGCCAGCGCGTTACCAAGTCCTAAGTGGAATTAGGACTGAATTTCATAGCTCAGAAATGATCTCAAATAGAGAATAACTTTCATGAGTCTCTACCAAGGCGGACATAGGAAAATAGTTCCACATCGTCGATAGTTCTACTATTTGGCGCTATTCAATGTTACTATTTTGGGAGTATTGCACGCGGGTGTCAGGGGGTAGAGAGAGAGAATGGAGGATTGTGTAGTATCCTTATAGATTATGTTTGTTTCTATCTTTTTAGTAAAATAATCGTCGTCAACTTCATAATAATAATAATAATAATAATAATAATAATAATAATAATAATAATAATAATAATAATAATAATAAGAGTAATGTTATACTA
>JAXCGZ010018301.1:2500-5000 GCA_037179515.1 Halocaridina rubra | reverse complement strand
AATTTCACTTCGAAGCAATGAACTCTGAGGATTCACCAGTCATTCCGGAAGAGAGTCACCAAGAAAGGACGCAAATCATCGAGAAAACCTTCCTCGACCTTGCAACTCTGAAGACTTCTCTTGATGATCTACAGATCACAAGAGAAAGTAAGCTGTTGCTCAGCAAAAGAAAAGCCATTTGTGACTTAGCCGCAGTCACTGAAAGCGCCATTAAATTCTCTACAATTCTCGAGGGTCTCCAACGGGAAAATCAAGAACTGCGAGAGAAATTGAAGGCATATACCACAAATGCAGTCCTGGGTGGTATTATGCCAATACAAGAGAGTAATAAAGTATTGGAGGATTATACCCGGCAAATCAGAGATCTGATGGATAGAACCAAGAATGACGACCATATAAAGGAGTCCATCGAACAGACGCTGGATGGCTTTCAAGGCGAGATTAGCCGTCAGCAGCGAATGATCCAAGATTATGAAATAGTTGCTGGGAGAGCTTACGATGACGTGGTCAAATGGCATGGAAAATGTATATGTCTGGAAAAGAGAATTGACAAGCTCTCGCGAAGACTCGAAGAATGCGAGAGACAGAATGACGATTTAAGAATAGCCGGAGGAAAGAATATATTATCGGCTTTAAAGCAAATGAGAAAAATGTTTCTCATATCAGAAAACGTTTGGGAAACGTCTGATAAAAAAGTTGAGGCCTCTGATCATAGCGATGGCTTGGAAAGGGCAACGATGGACAGGGACACCGTCAAAGAGATATTGGAAGGCAGAATTCCTATGAAAGGACTTCCCTGCGACGAGGACAAGAGTGGAAACTGTCCTGACGAAGGTCATGAAGCTGAAGAAGTTGTCACGAGAGAAAACGTCGTATCAGATTGGTACAGAGATATATTACTCTTAACTGATGTGGAAGGTAACAGCAATAACGAAAAACGTACATTGGTTGAAAAGAAGAAGAAGGAAGAAGAAGGAGGTGATCTCGAAGAGGAAGTGATAAAAAGAGTAATGAAAGCCATAAATTTGATGAAAGATTGGAATGCCTGGGTGAAACACATGAATAACAACGAGAAAGCAGAAAAATTGACTGTTGAGGAACTTAAACTTCAGAGAATTTTTATGACATATAAACTTCAAAGAGAAGTCGCTCTTCTCATTAATGCGGCAAAATAAGAGAATGTCACTTAAACTTCAGACTTTTTATGACATAACTTCAAAGAGAAGTCGCTCTTCTCATTAAAACGGCAAAAGAAGAGAATGTCACTTAAACTTCAGAGACTTTTTATGACATATAAACTTCAACGAGAAGTCGCTCTTCTCATTAAAACGGCAAAAGAAGAGAATGTCAATTAAACTTCAGAGAATTTTTATGACATATAAACTTCAAAGAGAAGTCGCTCTTCTCATGAATACGGCAAAATAAGAGAATTTAATATAAATATAATGAAGAAAAAGTCAATGCTACGAAGTAGCATTTTCTATATATAGAAGCTTTTAAATACCAAGACGTCACTAAAATTCTACAAGTGCCATTGACGGTCCTTCATTAGGAAATTGGTGCCAACCTCTCAGGCACTAGCTTGTTACTAGGCAGTCAATATATTGATGGGAAAGAAAATTTCTTGTTTCGGTTATTATAAGGCATTAGTTATGTGTTTTTATCTAATTGTGTTTACGTGAAAGAGCCCTATGCTCGTAACTCCCCGGCTGCTGGTCGGTTCCTTTTTTGGTATTTAGTAATACTTATCATATTTGTCCTTAAAACTATGAGCTGAGTTAGCATTAACTACTTCCTTGCTTAGCTAATTCCAATCGTCAACTACTCTTACACTAGAAAAGTACTTCCTTACACTCTGCAAAGAAGATTTCTTACAAAGCTTCAGCCATGTAGTAGGTTGGCCATGGGATCAGCCGCCCGTTGCAATACTACAGCTGAAAGGTCTTTTGGACTTAAATAAGACTGCCCAGGACAGTTCGATGTTAAGTCTTCCTTCAGTTACGGTTCTTTTTCCATGTCTATGTCAACAACGAATATTCTTAGATATGCAACACACATCTCTTATTATCCCTTCACATCTGACAAGTCACTACACTCTCCATCTCTGTTTTCCTTTGCTTTTTGTTTTCTTCGTTTTCAGACCCGATGAGGGCAGATTTATTTATTTATTTATTGACCCATTCTTGAGTCACAATCAGCTAAAAAAATAACTATTACCCCTGGTTCTAGATCAAGCCATATCAAAATATCGATCCTTATCCATTCTGTCAAAACAATGAAGGAATTTGAGAGTCGTCACCCTAGCCCCCCTCATTCTTCTAGCTTCAAGTGATGGTAAGGCTAATTCCCTCATTCTCTCCTCATAACTGAGATTTCGTATTTTTGTCACCTGTTTCGTGGCATGTCTTTGGACATTTTCCAGATTATGTATGTGCTTACTCAAGTGTAACTTCCAAAAGGGGGCTGCATAGTCAAGCTTTGGCCTCCCATAAGTTACATA
>JAXCGZ010018300.1:0-20097 GCA_037179515.1 Halocaridina rubra | reverse complement strand
GAGGCAGAATATTGTGATCTGGCATATGCTTTGCTTCCCATGTATTTGGAAGGTAAAATTTTGGTAGATTTTTGCGTTTTCAGAGAGGAAAAAAATGTGTTGCTATAATTGTTCACCTGTCCGATGGACATACATTGACGCAAAAGCTATGGCTTCTGGGCATTACGGCATGACACCCTTACCAGTATACATTGTACCAAGCAGTATGGTGGAGATGACTTTGGTGACCTGTTATCCCCTACAGACCTAAGAGGAATGACTGAGGTGAATTGACCTCAAAAGAATGAGCGGATGCTTTGACGTGGCCATCCCGTTACAAAGGAAAAGCTGCCATTGCATGTACACACGCACGCACGCAAACACACACACACACACACACACTCACACACGACACACATATATATATAGTATATATATATGTATATATATATATATATAGTAATATACTATATATATATAGTATATATATAAATATATATATATATAATATAGATATATAGTCTATATATATATATACTATATATATAAGATATATATATTATAATATATATATGTTGAGAGAGAGAGAGAGAGAGAGAGAGAGAGAGAGAGAGAGAGAGAGAGAGAGAGAGAGAGAGAGAGAGAGAGAGAGAGAGAGAGAGAGAGAGGAGAGAGAGAGAGAGGAGAGAGAGAGAGAGGAGAGAGAGAAGAGAGAGAGAGATATTAAAACTTAGAGCAGTAAATGTAAAAAAAAAAACATTAAAAATATTTTAATATAATTATAATGGTAAAATAATGCAATGCATTTTTTAAATATATGCCAAATATTCTACCTCCTACTACTACTACTACTGCTGCTAAAATAATATAATAATAATAATAAATAATAATAATAATAATAATAATAATAATAATAATAATAATAATAATGGCATTATACAGCCTTGCAGTGAAATTCCTAGGTAACATATACTTATAGAAAGTTACTATATGACAATTCCAGTATTGAAAGTGTTAGAACTTTATGCTTGCTAATTTCCATGCGTAATATATGACAATTTACTTGTACACTCCTTTTGCTTGTCGTTTTAAAGTAAATATGAAAGTAGATTTTAAAATAAAGTTAGAATTATCATGATGAAGTTAAAGGAATAGGATTACAGTTTATTAAAAAGAAAAACAAAGAGAGAGAGAGAGAGAGAGAGAGAGAGAGAGAGAGAGAGAGGAGAGAGAGAGAGAGAGAGAGAGAGACGAGAGAGAGAGAGAGAGAGAGAGAGAGAGAGAGAGGAGAGAGAGAGAGAGGAGAGAGAGAGGGAGAGAGAGAGAGAGAGAGAGAGAGAGAGAGAGAGAGAGAGAGAGAGAGGAGAGAGACGAGAGAGAGAGAGAGAGAGAGAAGAAGAGAGAGAGAGAGAGAGAGAGAGTGAGAGAGAGAGAGAGAGAGAGAGAGAGAGAGAGAGAGAGACTTAGTTTTTTATGTACTAAATCCTTCAATATCAATAATATTTTATATGTACATAGATTAATGTCACATGTATGCTTACATATTTCAAGAATTTCATGAAACGTTTTATTAGAGTAACAGGAAAATGAATAAATGTCTGCGGTAAGCAATGTCAAGCAAGTTAATGTGCGATTTTTTAATTATTTTTTTAGTGCATTAGGTACGTGTAGGGATTATAAAACCTACTTAAAAACTATATCCGTTCATGAAATATTGATGGAGAATGAAAAATAAACTATGATTATTTTTGCCCATGAATAATTTAGACTAAGAATTCTGTGTGAGAATATTTACATAACTGCGATCATGCAGTAAATAAAACCAATAAAGGTAATCTCGGTAAAGAAATATCGCTAATGAAATAATGACTGTTTGAAATAAATTAATTCAATAAAAGTCATGGAGATGAGCAATTTGATATAACAAGTGAGAGTATATATTTTTTCTGCAAACCCTGTGGGAAAAACTATTATACAAAAAAAAAAAAAAACTGTACATAATATACTGGAAAAGATATACACTTCTGACCAGAGTTCCAGCATGTGACACAATGTGCAAAAGTAAATATGTTTAAAATATTCATATATTTGCGTGCAAGAAGCAAACGAAATGACTGAAATCTGCTCTTGGCAACAGAACTATTATCGATGAAGAAAAAAAAAAAAAAATCAGCGGCACTAAAGCATCAAATTTAAAGTCACTGGAGTCAGGGGAGATTCCAAGAAGCTGGAATCAAGCGAACGTGATACCGATCTTCAAAAAGGGAATGAGGGATACGGCTCTATACTATAGACCTGTTTCCTTGACCAGCATAGTTTGCAAAGTTATGGAGAAACTACTGCGGAAACATATCTCTCTTCACTTGGAATCCTTCAACTTTTTGTTAGCGAGACAACATGGCTTCAGAGAAGGTAGATCAACAGTAACAAACTTATTAGAATTTTATGATGAGGTAAGCCAAATCTTACAGGAAAGAGAGGGCTGGGCAGATTGCATATTCCTAGACTTCCAGAAAGCATTTGACACTGTCCCACACGGGAGACTTATTAAGAAGCTGCAATCAATGGCAAGAATAGGTGGAAATGTCTTGAAATGATAAAAACATACTTAGAAGGAAGGGAACAGAGGGTTAGAGTAAGACACTCAGTGTCTGAATGGAGAAGAGTTAGTAGTGGAGTTCCACAGGGTTCAGTTTTAGGGCCACTTTTGTTCCTTGCATATGTAAATGACCTACCAGAGTCTGTAAATTCATTCATGAATATGTTTGCAGATGATGCAAAGATTGTGAAGAAAGTAAGAAACGAGAACAATGGTAGAGAACTTCAGGAAGATCTAAATAGTCTGCATGAGTGGTCAGAAAAGTGGCTAATGAAATTCAATACTTCAAAATGTAAGGTAATGAGAATGGGTACAAGTGCAAGAAGGCCCAAGCTTGACTACTCGGTGGCAGGAGTAGAACTTCAAGAGACAGAGAATGAGAGAGATCTAGGAGTAAACATACTGGCAGATTTGTCTCCAGAAATACATAATAAATGGCATAGTAAGGGAAGCATATGCTTTCTTAGCAAATGTAAGGGTAGCCTTCAGGCACATGGACAAGGAAATGTTCAGAAATATTTATGTAACCTATGTGAGGCCAAAGCTTGAATATGCAGCCCCCTTCTTGGAATCCGCACTTGAAAAAGCACGCAGTTAAGCTGGAAAATATTCATAGACATGCCACGAAACTGGTGATAGAAATACGCAATCTCAGTTATGATGAGAGGCTGAGGGAATTGGACTCACCATCACTCGAAGCTAGAAGACGGAGGGGGATATGGTGACAGTTTTTAAATTCCTTCATGTTTATGACAGAATGGATAGGGATCGATATTTTGATATGGCTGGCACTAGAACTAGAGGTCATAGTTTGAAGCTTCGTAACAAACTTCTTTGCAGGATGTAAGGAAGGACCTTTTTAGTGTAAGAGTAGTTGATAATTGGGATTCGCTAAACGAGGAGGTAGCTAATGCTAACTCAATGCATAGTTTGAAGGACAAGTATGATAAGTATCACTAAGTATAAAATGGAACCGATCATGAGACGGGAAGTTACGAGCTTGGGGCTCTATCCCGAAAATACAATTAAGTAATTACACACACACACACACACACACACACACACACACACACACACACACAACACATACTTGTTGCAAGAGGCAAGAAGGTTAAATGATGAAAGAAATGAAGAAGAGAAGAAAAATTTTCGTTACAGAATACTTCCAGACAAAGGGGAGATAAAGAAGATAATGACAGAAGATCAGGGGATGGGGCCTCATTAAGATTGTTATACACAAATGCTGATGGATTAGCTGGTAAGGCAGTAGAATTAAAAGATAGGATTCACAACAGTAAGGCAGATATAGTAGCAATTACAGAGACTAAGTTGAGTGAGGACATAAACAGTGTCACAGTTTTTCCTAAGGGCTTCAGAATACTAAGGGTTGAAAGATCTGAGAGGACTGGTGGAGGGATAGCACTGCTCATAAGTGAGAGGATTCAAGTTGAAGAAATAAACTTGGCTATAGAAAGTGAGTTCAGGGAATTTCTTGTTGCTCGCATAAATACTGGGTCAGAGAGCATTATAATAACTGTTGTATACAACCCACCAAGGAACCAAAATAGGCTTGAAATTTATGAGGAAAGTCATATAGGTACTATTGAAGTCATAAACTCAGTTGTTAACATGGCACGGGAGAAAAAATGTAGGATTTTGATTATGGGAGACTTTAATCATAAAGAGATAGATTGGATAAATCTTGACCCACACAGTGGTGAGGACTCATTTGGGGCAAGATTCCTAGATTGCGTACAAGGGAATTTCCTACACCAACATGTAATGGAACCAACAAGAGCTAGGGGTGGGGATGAGCCATCACTACTTGATCTAGTGTTCACAGATAATGTGTTGGATATTGAAAATATTGAGTATGAACCACCAATTGGAAAGAGTGACCACTGTGTGTTGTTGATGGAGTATATCATTGAAGATATTCTTCCTGAGAGTAGAGGCACTGAGGACATGAGGAGGAACTATCGGAAAGGAGATTACATCAAAATGAATGAGCTTTTTGCAGTTATTGACTGGAGAACCTTATTTTACAACAAATCTGTACAAGAAATGTATGACATCTTTTGAGAGAAATATGGGAAGATAGTAGATTGCTGCATACCTGTCACCAAAGTAGGTGTAATTCATGCCAGAGAGAAATGGTTCGATAATGGGTGTAAAAGAGCTAAGGAGTGGAGAGACAAATGCTGGAAAAGGTATAGGAGGAGAAAAAACATAAATGCCTGGCAAACCTACAAAAGAGCAAGAAATGACTACCTAAGTAAAAGGAGAGAGGCAGAGAGAGATTATGAGAGGGACATCACCAGGAAGGCTAAAGAAAATCCCAAGCTTTTCCACAGCTTTATCAGAGGAAAACTGAAGGTAAAAGAACAGGTTTTAAGGCTAAAGAGAGCAGATGGAAGCATCACTGAGATGGACGAAGAGATCTGCAAAGAATTGAACAAGGAGTTTCAGTCAGTATTTACAGTAGAAAATACCCCACCCCCTCAGATTGCAGTGATAGAAGCTCAAGGGCCGGTATTAGAGAACATCAACCTTACAGCCACAGAGGTATGCAAAGCGCTGATGGATTTAGATGTTCATAAAGCTACAGGTCCTGATGACATATCCCCTCATGTGCTTAAAAAATGCGCAAGCACAATATCAGTGGCACTAAGTATCATATTTAAGGAGTCACTGGAGTCGGGGGAGATTCCAAGATGCTGGAAACAAGCAAATGTGATACCTATCTTCAAAAAGGGAAGGAGGGATACGGCTCTGAACTATAGACCAGTTTCCTTGACCAGCATAGTTTGCAAAGTTATGGAGAAACTACTAAGGAAACATATCTCTCTTCACTTGGAATCCTTCAACTTTTTGTCAGTGAGGCAACATGGCTTCAGAGAATGTAGATCAACAGTAACAAACTTATTAGAATTTTATGATGAGGTAAGCCAAATCTTACAGGAAAGAGAGGGCTGGGCAGATTGCATATTCCTAGACTTCCAGAAAGCGTTTGACACTGTTCCACATGGGAGACTTATTAGGAAGCTGCAATCAATGGCTAGAATAGGTGGAAATGTCTTGGAATGGATAAAAACCTACTTAGAAGGAAGGGAACAGAGGGTTAGAGTAAGACACTCAGTGTCTGAATGGAGAAGAGTTAGTAGTGGAGTTCCACAGGGTTCAGTTTTAGGGCCACTTTTGTTCCTTGTATATGTAAATGACCTACCAGAGTCTGTAAATTCATTCATGAATATGTTTGCAGATGATGCAAAGATTGTGAAGAAAGTAAAAAACGAGAACAATGGTAGAGAACTTCAGGAGGATCTAAATAATCTGCATGAGTGGTCAGAAAAGTGGCTAATGAAATTCAATACCTCAAAATGTAAGGTAATGAGAATGGGTACAAGTGCAAGAAGGCCCAAGCTTGACTACTCGGTAGCTGGAGTACAACTTCAAGAGACAGAAAATGAGAGAGATCTAGGAGTAAACATACTGGCAGATTTGTCTCCAGAAATACATATAAATGGCGTAGTAAGGGCAGCATATGCATTCTTATCAAATGTAAGGGTAGCCTTCAAGCACATGGACAAGGAAATGTTCAGAAATATTTATGTAACCTATGTGAGGCCAAAACTCGAATATGCAGCCCCCTTTTGGAATCCGCACTTGAAAAAGCACATAGATAAGCTTGAAAAAGTTCAAAGACATGCCACGAAACTGGTGCCAGAAATACGCAATCTCGGTTATGATGAGAGGCTGAGGGAATTAGACTTGCCATCACTCGAAGCTAGAAGAGTAAGGGGGGATATGGTGAGAGTCTTTAAATTCCTTCATGGTTATGATAGAGTGGATAGGGATCGATATTTCGATATGGCTGGCTCTAGAACTAGAGGTCATAGTTTGAAGCTTCGTAAGAAAACTTGTTTGCAGGATGTAAGGAAATACTTTTTCAGTGTAAGAGTAGTTGATAATTGGAATTGGCTAAGCGAGGAGGTAGTTAATGCTATCTCAATCCATAGTTTTAAGGACAGGTACGATAAGTATCACTAAGTCTAAAATGGAACCGATCAGGAGACGGGAAGATACGAGCTTTGGGCTCTTTCCCGTAAACACAATTAGGTAATCACAATTAGGTAATCACATATATATATATATATATATATATATATATATATATATATATATATATATATATATATATATATATATATATATATATACATATATATAATGTGTGTGTGTGTGTGTGTGTGTGTGTGTGTGTGCGTGTGTGTGTGTCTTTTTAAATGAAATTTATGTGGCTAAAAAGTATGAATGTGCAAATGTGCTTAAGTATTCAAAGCTACCCTCAGTAATAATAACGAGCTCTCTCATCGTGTTCACTTTATCATCTCTTCTACGGGAAAGGAGCTACCACACATTATTTCATTTCAAACAGAATTTAATCAGCGATACTGAACTCGAAAAATCACATTTTTCATATATACAGTTAAAACTAAGTATAACATAACATGCAGTGAAGATAGGTCAGTCTCTGCTATCACACTTTTAACCACGCTTAAGTCTTTTCTTCTCAACCAATTTAGCTTTTTAACCTTGTACCCATTCTTTGTTTGAAAAGCCAATATTAAAAGCTATGGTTAGCTTACTAAGTAGCCTATTAAATAATAATTCTAAAATCTGGCACGTGACTTGCACGTCCACATTTTATGTTTATAAAAAAAACTAAATATTGATTGGCTTAGTGAGTAACTAGCTAAAAAAAATTAGTATAAAATAAAAAAATAATCATTTACATGTTATTGATCGACGTTATGAAAACTGAATAATCCTGATTCGTTCACGAAATAACATGCTATGTAGTTAACAAACTTTTCCCAAATCAGTTACATGATAGTATTCTATATTCATAAAAAACAAAACAAAGAAAAAAGCAAGCGAACAAAAACATAACCAAGGCTAGACAGGTGCTACAAATATAGAGCCACACATACAAAGATGTGGAAAACATAGCCAGCTTTGGTCGTGTTCGGGGGTGCGTTCATTTAAACTTTCAATGTTGCCAGAAGTTTGTGGCTGAGCTTTACATTATTGCCAGATGGGAGGAAGAGGAGGAGGAGGGGAGAAACAATGTTTCCAACTGACTGTGACAACAGCACCAACAGCTGCAACTTGGCTCAGCTGACATAAAAAAAAAAAAGACTAAAAACTTAAAAAAAAAAAAATTGGGAATGTGGATACAGAAACATTCGGTAGGAAGAAGAAATGATGGATAGTAGAAAAAAAAAAGACTGAAGAATATCACTTATTACTTCCTCTGCAAGGCAGCGGATTTCAGCCTGGGGTCCAAGGGACAGTAAGTCATAGAAAACTGTTCCGAAGCACATGAGGTCGAAACAGCAAATAATAATAATAATAATAATAATAATAATAATAATAATAATAATAATAATAATAATAATAATAATAATAATAATAATAATAATAATAATAATAATAATAATCCATGTATTTCATTAAAATTTGATCATGAGTATCATTTTAATCAGATTTCCTTTCTACATAATAATAATAATAATAATAATAATAATAATAATAATAATAATAATAATAATAATAATAATAATAATAATAATAATAATTAATAATAATAACAATTAATAATAATAATAATAATAATAATAATAATAATAATAATAATAATAATAATAATAATAATAATAATAATAATAAAAAGACATGGAGAAAAAAAAAGAGAACGATAAGCACAAAAAACGCTAGCACGAAATATATTCTAACATTTCCATTCTCAAAAAAAAAAAAAAAAAAAAAAAGCGAGCCTTAGTGCTACAGCATCTTGCCACAGTCAGTTAGAAAACTTTTCATAACATCTTGAGATGTAGAATTTTTTTCTTCCTTTCTCGGCTATAGGAAAGGGTATTATTTTCCAAAAAATGTGTTTCTGTTCTAGTGGACAGAGAGCTAAAAAACTTAATATGAATAATTTCTAGAAAAATGCTGTAAACTGTATTCATTTTTTAATTTGTAATCGTGTTAGAGAGAGAGAGAGAGAGAGAGAGAGAGAGAGAGAGAGAGAGAGAGAGAGAGAGAGAGAGAGAGAGAGAGAGAGAGAGAGAGAGAGAGAGCCTTTAAATCTATTATGGAACCACGCTCAGAGTAATTGATATCTGCTTCTTTATGAACTGCTCACAATATAAAAAAGAAAATATTATAATTTTCAACTTAATCCCTAATATTTCGTTTGTACCTTGCTGTTTTATGCTAAAGGAAGAATAACTTTTTTTTTTTTTAAGAGTGTGACACCGGGACAGGCAGAAACTGCCCTCATCAATTAAGGCCCGGCCACGAGAAAATACCAAGACGAAGGAAAAGAAAAAGGATAAGGGCAAGGCAGAGATGAGGTAATGTCACACAATGGAAAACGACAGACAGAAAAAAACAGTCAAAGTACAGAGGTCCCAGAGATATGGAGGACTAAAAATATTATTTAATTTAGTATAAAATTGAAGACATATAAAATAAGCATAATGAATTTGTACAAACAAGGAAATCATATTCGCTTCATCGAAGTAAAACAAGAATAAATATTAAATCAGGATACTATTCAGCTGTTCTCAATCCTAACTTTATTTAGATTATATTATTAGAAACACACACACACAAACATATATATATATATATATATAATATATATATATATATATATATATATATATATATATATATATATATATATATATATATATATATATATATATATATATATATATACATACATATACCTTGGCTGTTTCCCCCTCTAATTGGGGGGTAGCCGACATCATGAAAGGAAAACAAATAGGGGGATTACTTTGCTCTATGGGCAATGACGAGGGAGCTAGCGACCGTTCAGATGGCACTGCTGGAGTGCCACAGCCCATCCTCCTGGCTCTTCCACAACCTGTGTCGCTTCACAACTGCCAGCTCCTCCTACTGCCCCTACCACAGGGCTATCTCTGTAAGATGCAGCCCCGTGGTAACAGCAGATGCCCATCAGAGCAGCGTCACAATCGCTCGCCACTCATTCCTATTCCTAGCACGCTCGCTTGCTTCCTTCACATCCATCCTCCTATCATTCAGGGCTCTCCTTACTCCATCCATCCATCCAAACCTAGGCCTCCCTCTAGCATTTCTCCCATCAACTCTCGCATTCATCACCTTTTTCAGCAGCCTTTCATCATCCATCCTTTCCACATGGCCAAACCATCTCAGAACATTCATATCTACTCTGGCTGCAATTTCTCTCCTCACACCCGTTTTTGCTCTCACCACTTCATTCCTAACTCTATCCAATCAAGATACACCAATCATACTCCTCAGGCATTTCATCTCAAACACATTTAGTTTCCGTCTCTCACTTACTTTCATACCCCATAACTCTGATCCATATATCACAGTTGGCACAACCACTTTCTCATACAAAACTTTCTTAACATTCATTTCGAAACCCTCTATTCTTCATCACTCCTTTCAATGCACCCAACACTTTACATCCTTCATTCACTCTGTGACACACATCTGCTTCCACTCCACCATTTGCAGCTATAACCGAGCCTAAATACTTAAACTGATTAACCTCCTCAAGTGTCTCTCCATTCAACATAACATTTAATCCAGCGCCATCCTCATTTCTTGTACACCTCATAACCTTACTCTTTCCCACATTCTCTCACACACCATTCCAAATTCTGACACTAACTGACACAGCCTTTCCTCTGAATCTACCACCACCACAGTATCATCTGCAAACAGCAACTGATTCAGCTCCCACTCGTTATCATCCCCATCTACCATTCTCAAACCTCGACCACGCACTCGCTCAATCACCTCTCTTACAACTCCATCAATATACAAATTGAACAGCCATGGTGACATCACACATCCCTGTCTCAGTCCCACACTCACTGGAAACCACTCACTCACTTCATTCCCTACCCTAACACAAGCTCTACTACCCTCATACAAACTCTTCACTGCATGCAACAATTTACCATTGATTCAATATAATCTCTAAATATTCCACATAGCCTCTCTATCAGCTCTATCATATGCTTTCTCCAGATCCAAAAATGCAAAATACACATCCTTACCCTTAGCTAAATATTTCTCACATAACTGCCTAACTATAAAAATCTGATCTATACAACCTCTACCTCTCCTAAAACCACTCTGCACTTCCGCAATCACATATTCTGTCTTATCCCTAATCCTATTAACCAGTATCCTACCATACACTTTGCCTACCACACTCAACAAACTTATACCCCTAAAATTACTGCATTCATACATATCTCCCTTACCTTTGTATAGGGGCACTATACAGGCAATCACCCAATCCACTGGCACCAATGACAACATAAAGCATATATTAAACACTCTCACTAACCATTCCAATGCAGTCACACCCCCTTCTTTCAACATCTCCGCTCTCACACCATCCATTCCAGGTGCTTACCTGCTTTCGCTTCATACAATGCCCTTTTCACCTCCTCTCTTGTAATCTCTCTCTCATTTTCATCTCCCATTACTGGCCCTTGAACCCCTCCCACTGCCACTATAGCTGCCTCTCTATCTTCCTCAACATTCAGCGAGCACTCAATATATATATATATATATATATATATATATATATATATATATATATATATATATATATATATATATATATATATATATAAATAATTTTTACCCCGACCGGGACTTGAACCTAGGACTTATAATTACCAAGCTTAGGCGCTACCAACTACACCATAGAAGGTTAAAAGGAAACAGACCTTATAGCTTCTATCTGCTATACTAGGAATGAACTAATTCTATATAAATGCCACGATGTTCATATTACAGTTTCCCCAACCTCACTCGAGGTTTTTGTTTTCGCCTTTAATTCAACTCCCAATCTCGTTCGGGACTAACAATAACCAAATAAGCACATTACCATATGTGAAAACATGAATAATTTTTACCCTGTCCGAGACTTGAACCTGGGATGTATAATTACTAAGCCAAGGCGCTACCAACTACACCAGAGAAGGTTAAAAGTAAACAGACATTATAGCTTATATCTGCTATACTAGGAATGATGCATTCTATCTGAATGCCACTATGTTCATATTACAGTTTCCCCAACCTCACTCGTGGTTTCATTTTCGTATTTAATTCAACTCCCAATCTAATGCGGGACTAACAATAACCAAATAAGCACATTACATAGGTGAAAACATAAATAATTTTTACCCCGACTGGGACTTATAATTACTAAGCCAAGGCACTACCAACTACACTAGAGAAGGTTAAAAGGAAACAGACCTTATAACTTACATCTGCTATACTAGGAATGAACGCATTCTATCTGAATGCCACTATGTTCATATTACAGTTTCCCCAACCTCACTCGTGGTTTCGTTTTCGTATTTAATTCAACTCCCAATCTAATGCGGGACTAACAATAACCAAATAAGCACATTACATAGGTGAAAACATAAATAATTTTTACCCAGACTGGGACTTATAATTACTAAGCCAAGGCACTACCAACTACACCAGAGAAGGTTAAAAGGAAACAGACCTTATAACTTACATCTGCTATACTAGGAATGAACGCATTCTATCTGAATGCCACTATGTTCATATTACAGTTTCCCCAACCTCACTCGTGGTTTCGTTTTCACATTTAATTCAACTCCCAATCTTATTCGGGACTAACAATAACCAAATAAGCACATTACCATATGTGACAACATGAATCATTTTTACCCCGACCAGGGCTTAAACCTGGGACTTATAATTACAAAGCCAAGGCGCTACCAACTACTCCAGAGAAGGTTAAAAGGAAACAGACCTTACAGCTTATATCTTCTATACTAGGAATGAACGCATTCTATCTGAATGCCACTATGTTCATATTACAGTCTCCCCCAAAGTCAAATAATTGAAGACCTATAACTATGGCAGGTTTAGTCACTGAGGTGACGATAGATTGGGTTTTTGAAGGATGGAAGGTCATAAGAGTTAGGGAAGACAGAAATAGGAAGAGAGTTCCAGAGTCTGGAGGTGGAAGGAATAAAGGAATGATTGCACTGACCAATCTGCGTGTTACACGGCCACACCAGTAGGGAAGGGATGCAACTCACCAAATTATCAGAGAAGTGATGAAAATAGCAGTACCAAATAGAATATAGAAAGAAAAGATACCTACTGGCAATGAGAAAGATAATCCTGATTGTTAAAGAGTCTCACGGCAATAAAGTCAACCCTATCGAGGAGATCATTAAAAGAAGCACCCCAGATGTGAAAGAAATATTCTAAGAGAAGACAGCTAAAACCTCTTTAGATCTTAGTAACTGTAAAGAGGAAAAGAAATAATGAAAATGGAAAAAATAGCCATAATTAGTTTTAGAAATTTGCATTATGTGACTCCTCCAAAACTAATGAAAGGCTTTCTCAATTTCTAATAGGTTAATACAATTCTGATGATAAATTTAATTGTTTACGAAGAAAATAGGGCTATCAGGAGGTAAGGCAAATACAGAAATAGTTAGAAACTGTGTCCTTTGTAAATCAGAGTTGAGAATTGAAGATAGAGTGATACAAGGTTGACTTCGTGTAGCAGATGAAGGTGATGTAGAGAAGACAGAGAAAACAAGAAAGGTAAAATTATTGGCAAAGGTGTGGAAAACAAAAGAAGATAGGGACTGGAGAAGATAACTGATGAAGAGAAGGAACAGAGTAGGTGAAAGAACAAAACCCCTTGGATCACCACTGGCAAATATGAATGTGCTATATGTTGTGACATCAATAACCACAGATATAAAATGGTCAGAGAGAAAACTAAAAATCAGAGAAGAGAGAATGGGTAAAGCAATAAGCAGGAAGTTTGGCTAAAGGAGCTTGTGCCACGATCTGTCAATAGCCTTAGAGATATTATGTGCGACGACAAACACCATAGTTCCTCAGTGAAAATGAGTGAGATAGGACAGGAGGTCACCTGTGGATGTTACCTTGTGGAAGTAGTCTGGTGATCAGCAATAAGTGAGTCAGATTTAAGATGTTTCAGAGAATGATAATCGAGCTAAGCTTTGAAGATTCTACTGATAGTAAAGTTTGGATCACTTGGTCGATAGTTGCAAAGAATAAAATGGTCACCTATCATAGGAACTGGCTGAACTAGAGGGTGCTTCCAAGATAAAGGAGAGATACTAGTTGAAAGGTGATTTTGGGTTTGGCAGTGGAACCATTACCCTGAGTCAATGCCCTTTTAACCTGAGACTGCAGTGGGTCTCGAACAGAAAAAAGAATGAGAATGAGTCAAAAATGATGATAATGCACAGGAACAAGTTCATCTGCAAAATCCTTATGGAACCTTGAAGGAATACTGTCAAGTCCCGATGCTTTGTTAAGCTTTAGAGCCCGAAGAAGCCAATGGATTATTCTTGTAGAAAGAATAAGAGAGATGATAGGGTTAGTGAGAGCTATGTGTGCTGGAATTGCATACGGAAGTTAGCAGTAAAATATGAGCAAAAGTAAGTGCCTTTGTCAGAGGTAGAGAAAGCTATAGAACCATCAGAACGAATAAGAGGAAGAAAGCCTGAAAATATTTATCAGTTGTAGAAGAGCTCAGGCCATCAACTTTCACTTTAAGAAAGGAGATCTTGGCCCTAAGAATGCGAGCAATGCAGTAAAGCAAGTTAAATCAGAAGGAGAGGCTTAGTATGGCTGGAATGCAAATTCCTAAACTGAATAGCCATGGAACAGGCATGGTCAAACCAAGGTTCAGTGGGAGGGAAATTATTGATAGAGGAGGGAATGAATGCCTCCATTTCCGAGGTGACAATCTCAGCAACTTTTTGAGGTACTTGATCAGGGCTGCGGTCCAAAGGCAATAATCATTCACTGAAAATCAAGGAGAAATTTAATCAAATCTTGGGTATGCTCGTAGTAGTAAGGGAGTGAAAATGGATGAGATTAAGATCAAAGAGAGGTCAGAGTTACCAAGAGGGGAAAGTACAGAATATGAATAGTTTCTAGGATTTGAAGAAAAGAATAGGCCATGAATATTGGCTGCATGGCTGTAACAAACAATAACATGTGTAGGATGCTTGACAATGAACTCCAGATCGTGAGTAACAGAAAAAGTAAGGTCTCATTGCTTCCCACATCATTGTGAGTAGATTGAAGCAATTCACTGTGATGTACAGTAAAGTCTCCAATGGATAGAACTTTAGCATGTGGGTGAGAAGATGGCAAGGACATATGGCAAGAGAAAAGATTTTCAAAGAAGAATACATAGTCAGTGGTGTTAAAAGAGCAGCAGAAATATAGAAGAAATATAGTGATGGTGGAGAAATAGATCTTTAGCCAGAGCACATCAAAGTCAGGAGATTCAAGGTCCATGAGCCTTGCAATAGATGTGCTATTACTACTCAGGCACAGACGCAACTTTTGGAATGAAAAGGAGAATACAGGTTATAGTGAGACATATGACATGGGTCAAGGGATGCCCGACTAGACAACTGGGTTCCAGAGAGAAGAAGAAGCTTAGGGAAGGATGTATTCGAGTGCTGTTCCACATACGAAAGATTAGTTTAGACCCCGGATGTTAGAAAAGAGCATAGTAAAAGAAACAGATCTATCCTGAGGTGTAGAACCATTTCTACCACCAAGCATGTCCTCCCTCACTCCAATAATGGAATCAAGAAGATCCCTAGGGGTTCTCTGAACCCCTCTTTGCTAGGTACCAGGGGGTAATGAGTTGTGAATCTTCCATAGTTAAAATAATAAGAAAAAGAAAGCAACCAGAAACAGATGGGGAATGTTATGACATGTCAAATGTAAAGGGATAGTAAGAGATGTGAAACGAATAAGCCCGAATATTCAGTGTACATATAGGCATCGGGAAAGAACCGTGAGCAAAGAACGATTTTATATTGAGCTATTTTGGATGGTCCTGGCTAAGTCCAAAAAACCTGCAGCTGTAGAGTTGCAATGGCCATATGATGCTATGGGTCAACCTACTTATTAGGTCAACTTATAAAATAGGCAAATAAGTTAAGTGCTTTTACTTTAAATCATTGCTTAGAAAATCAGTTTCAGCATCATTCAATTTTCATTGTGGTTTAAATGAAGAAAAAAAAAACGTTAAATAAATAAAGACTACTAGAAACAATTCAAAGTAGAAATAGAGTGTGCACATGTACAAAAGAGCAAGTGACACTTCCACGTGAAATTCAATATTGAAAATATTTTCCCTCTCTGAAATGCTCTGGGGATATTCAGTGTTTGTTTGTTGATATGACAGTCTGTGGTGCTACTCTTTCTAACGTTCAACAGTCCCGCGAGCAGGATATGAAATATATTCTAGGAGGGGAAGAGATATTTCCCTTGAGTTTCATTTTCAAAAGTTACTGACATAGTGTTTTGACCAATACTGTCTCTAGAGCTGTAGAACAGAAGGTCAAGGCGCAAAGACATCAGTAACACTATGATGGTGTTCTTTTTATCTTCAACAAATTTTGGTCAGTAAATTCATTTGCTCAGCATTAGGGAAAGTTCTTGCAAATTACCTTTAGAGATATTAGTTTTAAGAACACTAAACTTCACCAATCAAAAAACTAGAGCCCTGCAATAGAAAAGGAATCATGAAAAGGAAGAAAATATTTACTTCTAAAAAAAAAAAATACGAAAGTTGTGCAATAACAAACTACACAAAAAATCTCTTATAAAATACTCTTTAGATGAGAAGATCAAAGTCACGTTTTGAGAATAATGTCCAGAAGTTTCGACGTTTAATTAAAAGCATCTTGTATCTTTAGATAAAAAATTTTACTTCACAGTTCTTCTTTCTTTGATCTAACTTCGAACTCTTTTTCTTTTTCACATGATATCAAGTGGCACTCCCAAAACTCCGACATCTTCAGAAATTTTCCCATTAGTGAATTATTTTTGATTCAAAAAGTGTTATAAAACCGATAGTATTATGTTAAGGGGATTTTGTTTTTGGTAAAAGGGTGAATACATCGCTTATCATGTGATCAGAGAAGTTATATTAAGCACCGTTGGGTCTGGTCTTAAAACGGATGGGTGTGCACCATGGAACGCTTGATGCTCTTGTCTCATTAAGGGATCGTCGTTAAGTACTGGTAAAGTACTCAATTCGGGACCCATTTTCGAGCCCACTGCCTGGCGTTAGGGAAGGCATACACCCTTAATTCCCTAGCTTCAACTCGTCAAAGTTCATCTCCAAATGGGGTATAAATGTGATATAAAACTTGAAAAAATCAAATGGAACCTGTTTCTATAAGAATGCTTTTATATGAGTTTAGTAAATACTTACACTTACCTGAAATTAATATCATACTCCAAGGCTACTTTAATTAATAATAGTTTTAAACTACCTGGAAAAATAAACTCTATGAACTACTTTCCAAATGACATAAAAAAAATGCAAAGAACTTAAAACTTAAGCATTCTATAAAGATGTTAGAAAATAAATAATTAAAAATACTCTCTTAGTACTTTTAAATTTATCAGCCACTTCACCTTGTTATAAAGTTTTCTCAATAAGATATAGTACTTATCTGATGTCACTGCTGATATCGGAATAAAACTACCAATTCATATTTGCCGCTACATAAAGCATAGTTTATTAATATATCTGATATATCTAAAGGGTAAGTGATTTGGATCTCATTCGAATTAATTTTAAATCAATCTAAAAAAGAAAATAAATTACAATATCACAACATCAATGAAATCAGCCTTATACCTTCATTCAACTTCTTGCAGCAAATTTTAGGAACAGCTATTGCTGCTAATTACAACAGGTAAAATTGTAAATTTCTTGTTTATTTTTTTTTCTAATCCAAACAGTTTCTCTTTTCGCCACTGTGTTAGATCATGCTGTCAATATTTTTCCAAACGCATAGCAAATCTCATATGCAGTCCTACAAATACACCTGGGTCTCCTATATCAATAAATTATATGTCAGCTCTCAAAAAAGGCATTTTCATTAATCCCATTTATTTTTTTTATTTACTTTTAATTTTTATCAGGCTTTCCATAACTTTCATGTCATATTTACATTGTTTCGTAGTTATAAGCTTTTGTGTGTTTGATATTCCCCACATATACACCCATGTAGCTGAATTATTTCCTGTAATCCACAGTAATAATAATCAATTTTGTGTGAACGTTGTTTTGAACTTCAGTATAAAGCTGATAAAATCAAAGTAAAATCATAGTATACTTAAGATTAAAAAATTTTCCTCGTAATATCCAAATTTACTGTTGAGGGGTTAATATCTGTCACAATTAAATTCCAATAATCCAACACGATAGTGTCATAACCCATCAAAATTCAGTCACCTTTGATTTTTTTTTTAAATGACACCGGGACAGGCAAAATAAAAAAAAACTACCCTCATCAACAAAGGCCCGGACACGAGAAAACAATAAAATGAAGGAAAAGAAAAAGGTTGTGGACAAGACAGAGATGAGGTAATGATACACAAAGGAAAAAGACAAACTCAAAAAATAGTTTATGTACTAAGGACCTACAGATATAGAGGCTTAGGCCCTGAGATGACGATAGATCCGCTTTTTGAAGGAAAATCGGTTATAAGAATATGCAAAAAACAGAAGGAGAAGAGAGTTCCTGAGTCTGGAGGTCGATGGGAAGCAGTCACTGCACTGACAAATCCGTACGCTACAAATCTCCATACAGAACCTGTGAGACGAGGCAGCTTGGCGAGTATTACACGGCCTTGGCAGCTGGGGGAGGGATGCAACTCGCCAACTATTCCAAGCAGTGATGGCAGTAATAGCGATAGAGAAGAGATAGGGATGATACCTTACAGAGAAGAGAAAGAGAATCCAGATTAGAAGTAAGAGAAGGATCATTAATGAGTCTGACTGCCTTAGATTGAACCCTATCGAGGAGATAAGTAAAAGAAAAAGCACCGCAGATGTGAAAGCAGTATTCTAGAGCAGGGGCAGATAAGACCTTTATAGATTTTAAGTAACTGTAAAGAGGAATAGTAATGACGAAAACGAAACAGAACCCCCAATTTTTTGGATGCAGATTTAGATATTTGGATTATGTGATTCCTCCAAGATATGTTGGAGGCTATATGGATTCCTACTACGTTGATAGAATTAAGAGCGTAAATTTTGTTAGTTTCGAAGACAATAGGACTATCAGGAGGAGAAGAAGATAAAGAGAAAGCGAGAAACTGTGTCTTGGAAGCATTAGATTTAACTAAATTTTGGATGCCCACTCAGATGCCCTCTGCAAATCAGAGTTGAGAGTAGAACAAAGAGTAATACAAAACTAATTATGAGTAGCATATGAAGGTTGTGAAGAAAAGGAAGAGGTAAAGTGAAGGGTAGAATAGTCGGCAAAGGAGTGAAAAAGTAAAGAAGATGTAGGCTGTAGAAGATCATTTATGAAGAGAAGGAACAGAGTAAGTGAAAGAACAAAGCCCTGTGGAACACCACTGGTAGCAGGGAATACAGATATAAAACTGTCATAAGGAAAACTGGAAATCAGAGAACAGAGAGGATAGGCAAAGACATGGGCAGAGAGTTGTTCCAGACTCTGTCAAAAGCCTTAGAGATATCAAGGGTGACGAAAAAGGATTCCCAATAGTTCCTCAGAGAAGATGGCCATACATGAGTAAGGTAGGACAGGAGGTCACAAGTGGATCTTACCTTGCGGAAGCCGTACTGGTTATCAGAGGTAAGTAATTTAGATTCTAGACTTTTCAAGAAGTGAGCACTGAGCAAAGTTTCGAAAACTTTAGAGTTGAAGAGGTTAGGGCAATAAGTCAGTAGCTTGAAGGAATAGAGCGGTCGCCCATCTTAGGAACAAGTTGCACTAGAGCATGCTTCCAAGATGAATGACATATACTGGTTGAGAGAATGAGGCGAGAAAGGCGACAAAGCATGAGAGCCAGTTCATCTACATACTTCTTAAAGAACCTTGCAGGGATACCATCGGGACCAGATGCCTTGTTTGTCTTTAGTGAGAGAAGAACCTTATGAACTTTGAGCGAAGAAAGAATAAGGGAGGGTATAGGGTTAGAGAAGGTTAGAGATTGAGGAACAGGTGCGCAGGAATCGTTTAAGGAAAAGTTGGCAGAATAATGAGAGCCAAAGAGAGATGCTTTGTCAGTGGGAGAGAAAGCTATAGAACCATCAGAACGAATGAAAGGGGGAAAGCTTGAGTTACAGAAGTTTTTGGGAGAGATTTTTGGCTAAGGACCAGAAACATTTGTCAGTGGAAGAGGAGTTAAGATCATCAACTTTCCCTTGTGAATATAAGCTGGAATGCAATAATTCACGGTGTTATAAAGATGAAAAAAATCCTTCCAAGGGAAAAATATTTACATCCCTTTTTACTGTGTTCGTACTACAAGGCATGCAGTATATTCTTAATGCCAATGAGGATTTTAGGAACTAAATA
>JAXCGZ010018299.1:17500-20133 GCA_037179515.1 Halocaridina rubra | reverse complement strand
AGATTAAATATAATTACTAAGAAGAAGAAGAAGAAGAAGAAGAAGAAGAAGAAGAAGAAGAAGAAGAAGAAGAAGAAGAAGAAGAAGAAGAAGAAGAAGAAAAGAAGAAAAAAGAAGAAAAAGAAGAAAAAAGAAAAAAGAAGAAGAAGAAGAAGAAGAAAAGAAGAGGAAGAAGAAAAGAAGAAGAAGAAGAAAAGAAGAAGAAATAGAAGAAGAAAAAGAAGAAGAAACAGAAGAAGAAACAGAAGAAGAAACAAGAAGAAACAGAAGAAGAAACAGAAGAAGAAACAGAAGAAGAAATAGAAGAAATATAGGAAGAAGAAGAAGAAGAAGAAGAAGAAGAAGAAAGATAGAATAATATTCAAATATGACAGATAGATACACAAACCAAAAGAAGAACAAGCAAACGAATTACAGATGACAATAAATTACATCATAGAAATAAATAACCAAAGATATGCATTGATGAATATGTAAATAAACAAGTAAACAATAACATTCCAAAGACAGAATGATTGAAACAAAAAAAATAAACAAATAAATAAATGTAAATATTTGCAAAAAAAAAGACAAAATTCTCCATTGTCTTTACGTGAATAAATATGTAAAGGAATATGGTGGGAGTATGGAAAGTGTCTTTTTTGAGATTTGAAAAAGAAAAGATGGAATAATCTAAAAATTAATTACACAAACTAATTAGATCACACAATATAACTTACTTATTAAACTGATAATATCAAAACTGTTTAATAGTTATGCTCCGAAATCAAGCTGAGATAAATGCCCGATTTCGTAAACAGTGTAAACCTAGGATACCATATTGTTAGTTAGCTAGACACACATAAATGGATTTCATAAACGCATCTGACGGGATCCTAGCCATACACAGAACCGCGTCAGATGCGTTTATGATATCTATTTGTGTGTGTCTAGCTAACTAACAATATGGTATCCTAGGTTTACACTGTTTAAGAAATCGGGCCAAAGTCTGTATTAATCAAAGTATACAAAAAAAAAAACAAATAAAGAAAAAAACATTAAATAAACAGATAAAAATACAAAAAACATGTGAAAGAAGAACTCTTCACAGTAACAACACACATGCAAATGACCCTGTGATGACGCGCATATGTTGAGAGATTACTCTGATTATTCTCTCTCTCTCTCTCTCTCTCTCTCTCTCTCTCTCTCTCTCTCTCTCTCTCTCTCTCTCTCTCTCTCTCTCTCTCTCTCTCTCTCTCTCTCTCTCTACACACGAATAAAAGAAACGAGAACTAATGAACAACTGATGTTATTGTTATCAGTTCGAGACATTCCTTATCGCTCTAATGATAATTAAGCTTCATGAAATTAATGACCTTTGTTTTTCATTATAATAAGAGAAATCAATGTTAATACTGTGAAAGGGACGAAAGAACAAAACACACGTATACCATAAGTGTAGTAGGAAAGAGTAAAATACGAAGAATAATCACCCTTGACTGCAATTATTTTCTCGTCTCAAAAACTGAGAGAGAAAAATTCAAGATGGACGGGACGTAGGCAGGGCAATGCCAATCCCTCACCCAATCTGTTTTTCCTGTCCAAATCAAGACGGAAAGGTGAGGATGGGTAGGACATGATTCATTAATACAATTTCCGTAGTGTGTTACGGCTGTGGCTTTCTTGTTACCATTTGAAGGTTATGGTACCACGTTACCACGTATGAATGAAAAGACAAAAACACAGAGCCTAAACTGCAAGAAAAAAACCAGGCTCAGTACTTTATATATATATATATATATATATATATATATATATATATATATATATATATATATATATATATATATATATATATATATATATATATATATATACACACACGAGTTGACACGCACTACATGTGCCTTAGATGATAGAGAGAGAGAGAGAGAGAGAGAGAGAGAGAGAGAGAGAGAGAGAGAGAGAGAGAGAGAGAGAGAGAGAGAGAGAGAGAGAGAGAGAGAGAGAGAGAGAGAGAGAGAGAGAGAGATTCTTCATAGATGAAAGAAAGATAGACAGACGAACCAAGGGAAGTACAAATAGTGAAACAGGCAATTAAAGAAAGAGAGAGATTGGAAAATATTTAGAAAAACTTATACATTGAAAATTAGTAAATAAATAAAACAATCAAATAGGTTTTACTCTCAAGAGCTGCGACAAGCGCAATTTTACCCCTAATAGAAGCTCTCTCCAATAATATGTTGCTACATCACTATTGCCCGATTTCTTAAACAGTGTAAACCTAGGATACCATATTGTTAGTTAGCTATACACACAAATGGATTTCATAAACGCATCTGACGTGGTTCTGTGTATGGCTAGAATCCCGTACGGGATCCTAGCCATACACAGAACCGCGTCATATGCGTTTATGAAAACCATTTGTGCGTGTCTAGCTAACTAACAATATGGTATCCTAGGTTTACACTATTCAAGAAATCGGGCCTGGGATCCCGTACGGGAATCGGGCCTGGGATCCCGTACGGGATCCTAGCCATACACAGAACCGCGTCAGATGCGTTTATGAAATCCATTTGTGTGTGTCTAGCTAACAATATGGTATCCTAGATTTACACTGTTTAAGAAATCGGGCCTATATTTAACACCAT
>JAXCGZ010018299.1:5000-10000 GCA_037179515.1 Halocaridina rubra | reverse complement strand
TGACTTGTTCTACTGTTGCTGCTGCTGTTTATACCCTGGATAAACGCATTGCTTTTGCTACTACCCAAGCTACTGTTATCTGTGCTACTGCTGCCGTTTCTGCTAATACATCGGAGGCTATTACTACTTTTACTATTACCCTGGCTACTGCTGACGTGCAGATACTGTTACTGCTGCTACTACACTGGCTACAGTTACTGCTGGTGTTGGTAATACACTAATTTACCTATAGTGATTCAAAGTACTATGACTACCAGTCTTCTTGCTGCTGCTAATACTTCGGCTACTGCTACTGTTACTACCTTCATTTTTGATGTTGTTCCCATTAATGCTGCTATTACCTTTACTACTGATACAACATGATTGAATAATTTACACAGATACTCCTGTCTTGTATACCAAAGGTCTATGGCCTAGTAAAAGTCCACATTCATACAACTTTGAAATACGTTCTAACATTAAAATAAATAAAACAATGAATATGCTTGCCACAAAATGCAACCTGGTATAATAATTATACATTCTCTCTACACCTAAAAGGATAAGATTATGTCTAGACCTACTTTCTGGGCTTATTTTTAGCCCAAAAGCTTTAAGAAATAATAGAGGCTCGATCTGCAAGCTGACTATAATTGGCTGGCATGAAAAAATGGGTGGAGCCGATTGCAGCGACGTAAGCATCCTCTGATTGGCTAAATTCCTGCATAGGCGATAATAGCTTCTGGTTATCTATATTTTGATTCCAGTCAATTTTTTCTCGTGGCTATCGCGATGATAATATACAGAGGAAAGTATATGATACTAGTAAAATTACTATTTCCATATGGTAACGTATTTCACTTTAAATATGCTTAGAAATATACATTCATTAACAAGACATAAATTTTGCATTGTTATTATAATTTGGATTAACAGAGATCATAACCCAGTTACTATTTTTACTAATGATAATAAAGACGATAGCGGTCATATTAACAACTCTTCATTCTTGCCAACGAAGTCTTAATTAAAGGGTTATTTTCACCCAAATCAATATCACGCGAGAAGGATAAATCATAATCTTAAAAAGTCATTAAATAGAAAAGACTAAAGGGAATAATTACTGATCAGATGGAGCCAGTTTATGGCACTGTTGTCTTCATTATTATAGATTAATGATGGCACATGGCACGAGAAATAAGTTTTAATAAATATTATAGGATTCGGTGACCTTCAAGCAGTTGTGGCAGTGACTCGATTCATTCTTTTTCTAACTCCATCACAATTTCAAAAGTTATTAGACATGAGGAAGATATTATCTCATCATTTTGAGATTCTAAGGACGCTTTCACACCAAAGAGGCACGTCGCACGTGGCATGTCACGTGGCACGCCAGTTGAAAACGTGCCACTTTGGTGTGAAAGCAGCCTAAGAGGCATACCAGATTTGCTTTTGTTTTTCGAGTTTTATTTTATATTTCGCTTCATAGGCAAATTAAATTTCTTCTTAATGATTCATCTTATATTGCTTGAATATCTAATCATGAGCTGACTGTAATAAGAAAATATACCTGATGCAGTTGGACAAGATACGAAATTTCAGTAAACATATATTATGAGCTTTAGGCCTTTGATCTTCTTTGGAAAAAAAAAAAAAAAAAAAAAAAAAAAAAAAATATATATATATATATATATATATATATATATATATATATATATATATATATATATATATATATATATATATATATATATATATATATATATATATATATATATATATATAAAGGGATGGTACTCAATAATATTTTCTTTTGGAAACTGATTAACCTAAACCTCCGCATATTTATTTCCTCAGAGCCTTTGTAGGAAGGAGTGAAAAGATGAAAATTTCTCGAGTTCATTTTAAGACTGAAGTATTGTAGTTTCCTTTATACTTTTGCTCAAGTCCCCCCTCAAAGACTGGGTAAGGGGGAGGGGGAGAAAGGAGAGAAACTCATTCACGATCTTGTCTTATTGGCAATTCATCTCGGTCAAACTCTTGAGGGGGGTGGCCCACGGGGAAGAGGGTTCACCCCAGGAGGGAAATAAGTAAAGACGAAAGACAGAACGGGATAAAGACTGAGAGTCATATAAAACTATATGAAGGGAAATGGTGCAACAGAACCAAGAGTATCGAGGAGTTGACTTGTGGAATAAAAAAGGACGAGACACAACGCTTCGTTTTGTTGATATATCGTAATCCAAAGAAAAAGTGATGAAATCTGGCGTAATTAATGGTCTACATATTCTCTTAAAAGTAACAATATCAGCGATGATTGTTTCAGTAATAATAATAATAATAATAATAATAATAATAATAATAATAATAATAATAATAATAATAAAACTACTACTACTACTACTACTACTACTACTACTACTACTACTACTACTACTACTACTACTACTACTACTAATAATAATAATAATAATAATAATAATAAAAATAATAATAGTAAGCCATTACTGCTAATTCGAAACAAAATTTGCTAAGCTCCAAATTAGTACAGTGCAAATACCAACAATATAATGAGTAAATGAGTAAGTAATAAATAAATACTTAAATGATAAAAAATATATTGATGATACTAAAATACATATCCAATTATTCCACTTAATTTAAATTTAGGCCGCTTTCACACCAAAGTGGCATGTTGCACGTGGCATGCCACGTGGCACGCCAGTTGAACTGGGACATCCGGGAATATATGAAACCTTTCAACACAGAAGTGGCGTGACACGTCCCATTCGCCATTTCTGTATGAAAGGTTTCATATAATTCCGGATGTTCGATTTCATCTAGCGTGCCACGTGCCACTTTGGTGTAAAAGCGGCTTTAAGTACGTGCAACTATTATAAAATACACTTTGATAAAACCACTTATCGAAAAGTCAGTCAAAATAGATGCATTATAACAACTGACAAGTCACAATACTCCCCATCTCTGTTTCTCTTTATGGTTTCTTTGTGCCCAGGCCCGATAACGGTATTTTTTTTGGGGGGGAGGGCCCTCCTGGTGTCATAAGGAAAAAAAACCAGCTGTGTACTCAGGAAAAGCAAAAAAAAAAAATAATAAAAAATAAAATTAAAAGTTCTTCAAGCAAACAAAAAGAGTTTTATCCCCGACATATATCCCCAAAGGAAGGATTATGCAGCATTATGAAGGACAAACCATAAAAGGATATACAGCAGGAGGAGCTGCACCCCAATATTTACGTATTTATTTAGCCAAACACTTTTTAGTGTTTTGAGTCGAGGTTCTAGTTTTTCTGTTCAAATAGTTGCCATTCCTTTCGTCCAGTTTTATTATGTAAGTGCTCGAGACTCTTCTCACTTCTAAGAAGCTATTTTTGCCCCACTCATAAGTAGTTCCTCTTATTACGTACTCTCTTTTTGACCATCTCCCCCCTCGCTCAACCCTCCCACTCTCACTGATAAAAAGTGGCCCCATTACTTCATTCATACTTTTTTGTTTTTACTCCTTTTTTTCTAAGCTTTCCTTTTTCGCGGCCAACGCCTTCCCATGTGCACTATTTTCGTGTTTGACTGTTCATTGTTTATTATTATTAATTATTGTTTTGCTGAGAGAAGCTATATTACTATTTTTCAAGCTCACGATTTATTTTCAATTATATACTTTGGTTCTACAGTTTGGGAGCCATATGGTCATTTTTTTTTAATAATATGATACTAACAACTCATTTACTTATATCTTTTTTTATACATAATGCTATTACAACTTTGCTTTTCCATGTATATATTAATACATTCACTGTCGATTCTGTATTACATACATATAGACAACCGACAATACATTTAATTGGACTGCCTTGAATGTTGCAACTGATAGGATTGCAAAAAGGAGCATTCTTAGCTTCGTGTACGTGTCATTTGGGAAAGGTTAGTGCTGACGACATAAGACAGAGTGGGCTCTCGGTTCACCTCGAGTGCCAAGGTTCGGTGTCTGGCGAAGTCACACCTGATCTTTGTTTCCAAGATCGCAAGCACTTCTTCATATAGTATACCTTTGATACTCCAATTGGAAATATCTTATATATATATATATATATATATATATATATATATATATATATATATATATATATATATATATATATATATAGTATATATATATATAAGAAAATTAAATATAGATGTTACAGTCAAACTTAAAATTAAAGGGTCTACATTCCAGTCAAAACTACATCTAGATTACATACCAATATAGTAGTATGAAAATGCCTTTGCATTCATTGCCCTACTCACTGGGGACTGAAACTATGCCACGGTTATAACTTTCCCGCGCGCGGCAAAATGCGGGGGGTGAGCATTTTGTTTACAGTTCTTGTGGCGGGGAGGGAGACAGACAACAATAAGCAACACCACTTAAGGGAGTCAAGGCGTTTTTGTGAACCAGAAAGTAAACACAGTGTCAATGTTGCAAGCTATTGGACTGGATTGAAGTTTGACTCTTATGATGCATGCAACGGTATACTGATATTGGAGATGAGGGAGACGAAACAAGATTCTACTACAGGAACTGCAAACGATAAATCCTGGGATTATTTAGCTTTTGAGAATAAAAAGTAAGAGGGATATGGAGATAATTAATCAAATGGAGGGGGACGCTATACGTCTGAATTAGGCTAAGTGAGTGGGATTGAATATAGAACTGATCCTTTACAAAGACCGCTTATAAATTGTGAGGATTTATGACAGGGTATTTAAAGTGGATGTGTAAAGATCTGGACCTAACAATAGACCCATAAACGTCAGGAACAGCAATACGTACAAGCAGCTTTTGTCGGCCTTGGGTTTGCCACATGTAAAACTCTTTTTGGAATATAAATATAGTGAAAGGAGAATAGTATATTTTAAAGTCAATATCTGAAGAGTAAACAAATATGTAATACCAGAAGGAAATGGCTGTCAGCTGAGACAAAGGAAGCTAATGTTTGCCATTTAATGTATTGCTAGTAG
>JAXCGZ010018299.1:0-2500 GCA_037179515.1 Halocaridina rubra | reverse complement strand
TTCCATAAAACTCTGGAGCGTGAAGTTGGAGAATTGTGGAGCTCAGGAAGTGTTGAAGGCATGAGAATATGATCTTGTGGGTGGGGCATGATCTCCGAGTTAAAAAAAAGAGTTTGCCAATGGAAAACATAACTGGATAAGGTCAGGTCAAATGGAGCTGTCAGAAATATGAAACAAACGAGGCTAAAGTTGTAAATATGGTCCATGGAACGGGGAAAATAATAATATAAATCGATGGCTTTAAAATGAAGAAAATTGAAGCTCTGGGACATTCAAATGTTCTTGGGGGTAATGTCAGATAGACAGCCATAGATATATAAAGCTCCTGGATATGAAAATAAAATTCGCGAGGTTAAAGTATGAAATGATAGGACAAAAGAATGATTCTGGGAGTGAGATATGAATAGCCTTAAAAAGTGATCAATAGATCATGCTGAAAACAGACAAAAAAAAAAACTGGGAAAAAAGAATAATTTTAGCATTAAGGTATGAAACTAAGCTACCAAAAAGGGCTTAAACTCTGTAAGATAAGGGCAATGAACCATTGGGTAACCATATGTAGCATTGGAGAATGCAACGAGATATTGAAACACAAAGGCTTGCTTTCTTAAACAGTGTAAACCGAGGATATCATATTGTTAGTTAGCTAGACATACACAAATGGATTTCATAAACGCATCTGACGCGGTTCTGCGTATGGTTAGGATCCCGTACGGGATCCTAACCATACACAGAACAGCGTCAGATGCGTTTATGAAATCCATTTGTGTATGTCTAGCTAACTAACAATATGATATCCTGGGTTTACACTGTTAAAGAAATCGGGCCAGTGCCATTAACCAGAGATACAGTGCCAGGAGTCAGAGGGGCTGAATAAGAAGACAGAGAACCTATATAAGTTGCCAAAGGAAAATTAACACGGAGCCAATGAGTGACAATGAGTTCATAATGCTATTTTACATCGATAAAGAGTATGGGATATGTGGCATTAACATGGATTTATGGTACTGAACTGTTTCATAGGTCATGTACCATAGGGGTACAAGCAAGGGTATGGTTCATAAGCATGGGGTATGAGTGCATTGCATGGGCACTGGAGGAGAAAGAGGAGGAGGAGAAGGGAAGGGTTGAGTAAGAATATGGGCGTGGTGTTGGGTGCGAAAACGTTAGAGGGAAAGGTCAAACGGTGAAGTTGAGACCAGGGCACTAAGAGGGGGGGGGGAAGCGTGGGGGGAAAAGGAAGGTGTATGAGAGAGAGAGAGAGAGAGAGAGGAGAGAGAGAGAGAGAGAGAGAGAGAGAGAGAGAGAGAGAGAGAGAGAGAGAGAGAGAGAGAAACTTAGTTTAGATCCTGTTCAACACTTGTTCTCATTACTACTGGGAGCGGGGGTGGTGGAAATGAGGAAGGGGAGAAAGTGCAGCCGAAATGAAGGAAATATTTATTAACTTTTTGCGCTCAACCCTGCAAATAGGCAAATAGGCCTGTCATCCAAATCGAATGGAATTTAAAAAATAACGCAAAGTATAAGAGATAAGAATGTTAAATTATATAAAACAAACACGAAACGACGAATTAAAAAAAACTGAAAAGAGACAAATTAGAAATATTAATATAATATTCGGGAAACTATAAATTACTTAAATACGAATACATTAACAAAATGCAAGCTTCTGATGGAAAAAGAAAATGATATATAATAATGACACTACTACTACTACTATTGCTACTTCTACTACTACTAGTACTACTACTACATATAATAATAATAATAATAATAATAATAATAATAATAATAATAATAATGGTAAATAGTAATAATAATAATAATAATAATAATAATAGTAATAATAATAATAATAATAATAAATAATAATAATAATAATAATAATAATAATAATAATAATAATAACAATAACAATAATAATAATAATAATAATAATAATAATAATAATAATAATAATAATAATAATACAGCTAATAAGTTAAAAAGCTAAAAATAAAACATACACTATAACCCAATATTTCAAGATAAATATGAAAACATTATTAATACAAAAAAAAATCTAATGCACTCGAAATAACGCAAATTCCCACTATATCTGCTAAATTCTATGGAAATAGACATATACGGATATAATATATATATAATATAGATACTGAAAATATACACGAATACATTATTAAAAATAGAGTAAATATTCAAAAAATAAATAAAATATAGACAAGATAGAAGTATCTATAATCAAAAAGTAAAAAGAGATAAAGTAAACAAGAGTATAACATTTTATTATTAAATATAATTCTAAGAAATCGGTTTATGAAATAGATACTTGTGATTATAATAATACTATGGCATTTAAAGAAATTTTTCCATTCAGCAAGTTCAATAGATACATAATTAGATGTGCGGAATTCTAGTGGAACATATACTGCATGAGCTCAGGCTTCGATACGAGTTGAAAAACCCGTTCAACACCTCTTAAGGGGGTTTACTCGGTCAA
>JAXCGZ010018298.1:10000-20181 GCA_037179515.1 Halocaridina rubra | reverse complement strand
TATTGTGCTCAGGGTATCGTATATTCCAGTGTCCCTGGAATGACTAGGAGAAAGGAAAGGGAGTTAAGTGCCCGGGAGGGATGTAACTGATGAAGAGAAATGCGGCCTAGCCCATGTTTATTTCCTCTCCTTTTAACATGTTGTCACTTGAGCTAAGTAAGACACAGTCTGAAAAGCACGTGTAGTAGATTAGATAAGTAGAGTTCTGTTTGTTTTTCCCTTTCTGCATCAGATCAAAGTGCATGAAGTAGAGCTTCCATTTTACTTACTTTTCTTCTTGTTCTTGGTCATCATCCGTCGTGAATATTATACAGACTGAAAAACTCCTCTGCATTTGAGCAAAGAAACAACACCACTCTTCTGTTTGGTCCTTCATTTTAACAAGTCGTTGTTGCTAATTCGAATGAAATATTCAGTTTTAATTCCTATATAGGAGAGCAAAGACACGAAATCCATATTTGATATATCTGTTTTTTTATTGATATACTAGCGCTAATCCCAAGTAATGTGTTATTGTAATTCAACATCTTTAATTGCAAGTTAACATCTACTTCTATCGCACTCTTCAGATTTGTTGCTTAGGAGACTAAATAACTTTTTTGTATATAATTGGGACAAGGTTAGACTCTTACATTAATGATTTCATGTTCAAGTGCACATTATGGCTCATGCTATTTCTCTCTCCCAGACGTTGATGGGGATGCAAATGAGAGGCTAGTGGCCTCCCTCGTATGAAACCCTTTGTTAATTTAGCAATCTCAGAGAGTGCGCCATCATAAATAAAAATACTACAGATAAATTACAAGACATCTTGTCCATTAAAATCGTTTTAAAGTTTGTTCATTGCTTGATCAGAAGGTTGACGTTGATGTATTGATAGCACAGTGGATCAGTTCCTATCGCAAACTAGGAAATTCATTTAAGCTAATCATGATGGAAACTTTTTCATAAAAGATCTCTCGTCAGCGCATTAACAAGTAGCTATTATACCATTAGATGTAAAACAGATTCATATAAAGTTCAAGTCTAGAAAAGGGCAGTAATATTTGCTCTGTAGTTTTCAAAATGAATAACATACCTGTTAATATCAAATTATAGTGCTTTTACAGGTCATGGAGAGAGCTGTGAAAAGTAATATAATTTTTCCTTTGTATGGACCGTGAATATAGGCTTGATATACTAGCGCTAATCCCAAGTAATGTGTTATTGTAATTCAACATCTTTAATTGCAAGTTAACATCTACTTCTATCGCACTCTTCAGATTTGTTGCTTAGGAGACTAAATAACTTTTTTGTATATAATTGGGACAAGGTTAGACTCTTACATTAATGATTTCATGTTCAAGTGCACATTATGGCTCATGCTATTTCTCTCTCCCAGACGTTGATGGGGATGCAAATGAGAGGCTAGTGGCCTCCCTCGTATGAAACCCTTTGTTAATTTAGCAATCTCAGAGAGTGCGCCATCATAAATAAAAATACTACAGATAAATTACAAGACATCTTGTCCATTAAAATCGTTTTAAAGTTTGTTCATTGCTTGATCAGAAGGTTGACGTTGATGTATTGATAGCACAGTGGATCAGTTCCTATCGCAAACTAGGAAATTCATTTAAGCTAATCATGATGGAAACTTTTTCATAAAAGATCTCTCGTCAGCGCATTAACAAGTAGCTATTATACCATTAGATGTAAAACAGATTCATATAAAGTTCAAGTCTAGAAAAGGGCAGTAATATTTGCTCTGTAGTTTTCAAAATGAATAACATACCTGTTAATATCAAATTATAGTGCTTTTACAGGTCATGGAGAGAGCTGTGAAAAGTAATATAATTTTTCCTTTGTATGGACCGTGAATATAGGCTTGATTGACTTTTAATTGAAAAGCCTCACAACTCTAATAGACTGTGAATTTGAGTATTCAATCAGAGGGAATGTTGATGGAGGGAGGATAAGGGGGAGAAAGATGGAAATAGATGAATAAGAAAAAGTATATTTCTCTTCATAATTTATATATGTATGCAACAGTAAAATAGGAATGTGATCAGTGAACTTACGAAGAAAAACCTAGTTGTTTAGGGAACATTCAAGTTAGCATCAAGGAACACCAAGCAGAGCTGAAGTAATTATTAAAAAACATTCATTCTTAAAAACTATGTTTACTTATAGCAGAGTTTATTTTAACATTTTAATGATACTTTCCCCCTGATTAGTGTGGAATATATCTCTTTAATACTGCAAAACATATGTAAACCTAATGATTTTGTAGACATTTGTTGTTCCGGTTTTACGTCACGGACTACCTTTTCAACCAAGGGCTAGGACGCTTGCCTTCTTACAAAGGACTTGTTTTGACAGATCGTTACCCCGAGTGCATGCCCTTACTAACTTCAGACCGTGACGGGGCGCAAACCCACAACCTGACGCCTTAGAGTCGCGGACGCTACCGCTTGAGCCACGGTGACTATTTTTTTTTTAGACATTTGTACTCATGGTCATTAATTGAAATATTCTCACTTATATATATATATATATATATATATATATATATATATATATATATATATATATATATATATATATATATATATATATCCCCTGTGGGAGGGGGCTAGAATACTTCCTTCGTGTTCCCCAGGGTGTCGTAGGAGTCAACTAAATGGTGCAGAGACGGGGAATCCCCTCCTCTGTATTTTCTCTTTTCAAAGAGTCAGAATATTTTGTCTTGACTCAGCCACTCCCCTTATAAGGGAAAATGGCCCTTGAATATATATATATATATATATATATATATATATATATATATATATATATATATATATATATATATATATATATATATATATATATATATATATATATGGTAGGTTGGCCATGGCACCAGCCGCCCGTTGAAAGACTACGACTGAAAGTATTAGGATGCAACTAGGACTGGTCCAGACAGTTCCAGGTTGAGTCTTCCTTCAGGACAGTTCTTTCCTCATGCCTACATTTACACTGAATATTCTGGCATATTCATTACACATCTCTTGCTATTCCATTACATTTGACAAGTCACAACATTCTGCACATCTGTCTCTTTTACTTTCCTTTTCCTCACATTTTGTCATTATTTATGGAAGGTTCACAACTAATGGCCCCCGGTACCCGGCATAGTGGGGTGCGAAGAATCTCCGGGGATCGTGTTGACTCCACCATTGGCTTGAGGGCAGACACACCTGGTGGTAGTAATGGTTCTGCTCTTAACCTTGCACCTCCCAATAGATCTGCTTCTTTCACTCTTCACTATTCAAACATTCGTGGGCTGAACTCTAATCTTTCGTCTGTGGAACAGCACTTGGGCACTTTCCTCCCTAACCTCCTCCTCCTATCTGAAACCCAGTTGTCTATACATGCTTCCACTGACCCATTCCAAATCTTCCACTATAATCTGTATACTCGTTTTCGTTCCAAAGGTGGGGTCTGTGCATACTGCAACATTAACACTTCTACTGTGAGGCTCATGGACCTTGAATCTCCTGACTTTGATGTTCTCTGGCTAAAAGTCTATCTCTCCACTACCACAATCATCCTTTGCTTCTGCTACTGTTCTCCAAACTCCACCGAGTTTGTATCTTTCTTTGAATATCTCTCCTCGTGCCATGAGTCCTTGCTATCTTCTCACCCACATGCCGAAGTTCTCTATATTGGAGACTTCAATGTACACCACAGTGAGTGGCTTCATTCTTCTCACACTGATGTGGGAGGAAGCGAGGCCCTTGCTTTTTCTATTACTCACGATCTGGAGCAAATTATCAAACATCCTACTCGCGTTCCTGATCGTTACGAACATGCTGCAAACACTCTTGACCTATTTTTTACTTCTAACCCTTCAAACTACTCTTATTCTGTGCTTTCCCCTCTAGGTAAATCTGACCACTCTATGATCTTTGTCTCTTCCATTTTTGCTCCCCCACCACCAATCCCTCCTACTCAACGCCGCCTTTGGCACTTCAAGCGAACCCAACATGAAAATTTGCGTAACTTTCTCTTTGACTTCCCATGGGATGACTACTGCTTTCGGTCCCGCAACCCTGATCGGGTAGCTGTAAAAGTTGCCGAGATCATGACCGCGGGAATGGAGGCATACATCCCCTCTTCTACGAAAACTTTCTCTCCCCCTAAACCTTGGTTTGACCGTGCCTGCTCCATGGCTATCCAGGCTAGGAATCAGGCTCACCGATCTTACCAAGCCTCTCCTTCCGATTTAACTCACTCTGTTTTTATTATAGCTAGGAATCGTTGTACAGCTCAGATTCGAAGGTCTAAGGCTTCCTTTATAAGAAGGAAAGTTGATGACCTTAACTCCTCTCCCACTGACAAATGCTTCTGGTCCTTAGCCAAAAACCTCTCCAAAAACTTCTTTAACTCAAGCTTTCCCCCTCTCATTCGTTCTGATGGTTTTATAGCTTGCTCTCCCACTGACAAAGCCACTCTCTTTGGCTCTCATTTTTCTGCCAACTCTTCTATCAACGATTCCAGTGCACCTGTTCCTCAGTCTTTTCCCCTCTCTAACCCTATGCCCTCCCTTATCCTTTCTTCACGCAAAGTTCATAAGGTTCTTCGCTCGCTAGAGACAAACAAGGCATCTGGTCCCAATGGTATCCCTGCAAGGTTCCTTAAGGAGTTTGCAGATGAACTGGCACCCGTGCTTTGCCGTCTTTTTTGCCTCATTCTGTCAACCAGTATCTATCCTTCATCTTGGAAGCATGCTCTAGTTCAACCTTTTCCTAAGAAGGGTGACCGCTCTATTCCTTCTAACTACCGACCTATGGCTCTAACCTCCTCTATTGCTAAAGTTTTCGAAACTTTGCTCAATGCTCACTTCTTGAAACGCCTCGAATCTAACTCACTTATCTCCGATCATCAGTACGGCTTCCGCAAGGCAAGATCCACTGGTGATCTCCTGTCCTATCTTACTCATGTATGGTCATCTTCTCTGAGGAACTATGGGGAATCCTTTGTCGTTGCCTTTGATATCTCTAAGGCTTTTGACAGAGTCTGGCACAAGGCTCTGTTGGCCAAACTCCCTGCCTATGGCTTTACCCCTTCTTTCTGTTCTCTGATTTCCAGTTTTCTTACTGACCGTTCTATATCTGTAGTTGTTGATGGCTCGACATCTAGCCCCTTCTCTGTTTCCAGTGGTGTTCCACAGGGCTCTGTTCTTTCACCTACTCTCTTCCTTCTCTTCATCAATGATCTTCTACAATCCCCATCTTCCTCTCTTCTTCATGCCTTTGCCGATGATTCTACCCTTCACTTTTCCTCTGCCTTTTCTTCACAACCTTCATCTGTTACTCGTAATCAATCTCGTATCACTCTTTCTTCTACTCTTAACTCCGATTTGCAGAGAGTATCTGAATGGGGCACTCAAAATTTAGTTAAATTCAATGCCTCTAAGACACAGTTTCTGGCTATCTCTTTATATTCTTCTCCTCCTGATAACCCTATTGTCTTCGAAACTAATGAAATTTATCCTCTTAACTCTATCAATATATTAGGAATCCATATAGCCTCTAACTTGTCTTGGAGGAATCACATAATCCAAGTTTCTAAATCTTCATCCCAAAAATTGGGGGTTTTGTTTCGTTTTCTTCATTACTTTTCCTCACTGCAGTTACTTAAAATTTACAAAGGTCTTATCCGCCCCTGCTTAGAATACTGCTCACACATCTCGGGTGCTTCTTCCTTTACTTATCTTCTTGATAGGGTTGAATCTAAGGCAGTCAGACTCATTAATGATCCTTCTCTTACTTCTAACCTGGATTCTCTCTCTCTTCGCCGTAAGGTATCTTCCCTTTCGCTTTTCTATCGCTACTACTTCCATCACTGCTCTGATGAGTTGGCGAGTTGCATCCCTCCTCCACTGCCGAGGCCGCGTAACATTCGCCAAGCGGCCTCATCTCACAGGTACTGTGTGGAGATTTATAGCTCGCGAATTGGTCGGTGCAGCGACTGCTTCTTCCCATCTACCTCCAGACTCTGGAACTCTCTTTCTCCTTCTGTCTTTCGTAATTCTTATGACCTTTCATCCTTCAAAAAGCAGATCTATTGTCATCTCAGAGCCTAGTCCTCCATATCTCTGGGTCCTCTTTACTTCGACTGTTTTTTTTCTGTCTGTCGTTTTCCTTTTTGTGACATTACCTCATCTCTGCCTTGCCCTTAACCTTTTTCTTTTCCTTCGTTTTGGTATTTTCTCGTGCCCGGGCCTTTGTTGATGAGGGCAGTTTCTGCCTGTCCCGGTGTTACACTCTTAAAAAAAAAAAAAAAAAAAAAAAAAAAATATATATATATATATATATATATATATATATATATATATATATATATATATATATATATATATATATATATATATATATATATATATATATATATATTTTCTCGTGCCCGGGCCTTTGTTGATGAGGGCAGTTTCTGCCTGTCCCGGTGTTACACTCTTAAAAAATATATATATATATATATATATATATATATATATATATATATATATATATATATATATATATATATATATATATATATATATATATATATATATATATATTTTTTTTTTTTTTTTTTTTATTATGAGCGTGACACCGGGACAGGCAAAAGCTGACCTCATCAATAAAGGCCCAGGCATGAAAAAACACCAAGACGAAGGAAAAGAACAAGGTTAAGGACAAGGCAAAGATAAAGTAATGTCACACAAATTAAAACGACTGACAGAAATCAGTCAAAGTACGGAGGACCCAGAGATATGGAGGACTAGGCCCTGAAATGACCATAGATTAGCTTATTGAAGGATGATGGGTCTTAAGAATTAGGAATGACAGAAGGAGGAAGAGATTTCCTGAGTCTGGAGGTAAATGGGAAGAAGCAGTCGCTGCACCGACCAACCCACGAGCTACATATCTCCACGCAGTACCTGTGAGATGAGGCCGCTTGGTGAGTGTCATACGGCTTCGACAGTTGGGGAGGGATGCAACTCGCCAACTCTTCAGGGCAGCGATGAAAGTAGTAGCGATAGAAAAAAGAAAGGGATGATACTTTACGGCGAAGAGAGAGAGAATCCAGATTATACTTATCAAAGAGATAAGTATAAGAAGAAGCACCCCAGATGTGTGAGCAGTATTCCAAGCAGGGACGGATAAGACATTTGTAAATTTTAAGTAACTGTAAAGAGGAAAAGTAATGACGAAAGCGAAACAAAACTCCCAATTTTTTGACTGAAGATTTAGACATTTGGATTATGTGATTCTTCCAAGACAAGTTAAGAGGCTATGTGGATTCCTAATATGTTAATAGAATTAAGAGGGTAAATTTCGTTAGTGTCGAAGATAATAGGGTTATCAGGAGAAGAAGATAAAGAGATAGCCAGAAACTGTGTCATGGAGGCATTGAATTTAACTAAATTTTGAGTGCCCCACTCAGATGCCCTCTGCAAATCGGAGTTGAGAGTAGAAGAAAGAGTCATACGAAGCTGATTGCGAGTAGCAGATGAAGGTAAAAGTAGAATCATGAGCAAAGGCATGAAGAAAAAAGGAAGATGGGGATTGTAGAAGAACATTGATGAAGAGAAGGAACAGAGTAGGTGAAAGAACAGAGCCCTGTGGAACACCACTGGTAACAGAGGAAGGGCTAAATGTCGCACCATCAACAACTACCGATATAATACGGTCAGAAAGAAAACTGGAAATCAGAGAACAGAAAGATGGGGTAAAGCCAGAGGCAGGGAGTTTGGCCAACAAAGCCAAGTGCCAGGCTCTGTCAAAAGCCTTAGAGATATAAAGGGCGACGACAAAGGATTCCCCATAGTTCCTCAGAGAAGATGACCATGCATGAGTAAGATAGGACAGGAGGTCACCAGTGAATCTTGCCTTGCGGAAACCATAATGGTGATCGGAGATAAGTGAGTTAGATTCAAGGCGTTTCTAGAGATGAGCATTGAGCAAAGTTTCGAAAACTTTAGCAATAGAGGAGGTTAGGGCAATAGGTCGGTAGTTTGAAGGAATAGAGGGGTCACCCTTCTTAGGAACAGGTTGATCTACAGCATGCTTCTAAGATGAAGGATAGTTACTGGTTGACAGAATGAGGAGAAAAAGACGGCAAAGCACGGGTGCCAGTTCATCTGCTAACTCCTTAAGGCCCCTTGCAGGGATACCATTATTTTCAGCATTATTTTTAAGAAGTCCTTGAGCATCTATAAGTAAATTATATCCGCAGAGACAGCTCAGTATGCCAACTCTAGTATTTTCTTACTGTTTCATTTGGAATTTATATGAATTATCAGTAATTAATCAAATATTTTTGAAAGTCAAGATTTGGTTGATGAAAGGTTAAGAACACTCTAAGTAAAATTTAATTCCAAATATATTCATATCTGCCAAGCTCTCTTTCTTCCTTATGCCCTTGGTTCCGCTTAACCCGTCTGTATTCTCAAAATCCATACATTTTAGCTAATGAATCACTCAGCTGATAAAATGACATGGCTAAACTATTTTGATACAGTGGGTGTTGGTGAAGAGAGATAATGTTGTTACTCATGAAAATTATTGTTTTCTAATATGGGGGAATGCTACAAAGCGACACTCACGCCTTGGTGATCTGAGGATTCGAAAAGGACAACATAGCCTATATAGCATAGTGTGAAGAGAGGAATATAAAATATAAGACTTAGAAGAGTGACATAAGCTTAGGAGAGTCTATAGACATTGAAGAATACTCTGAATTCAAGTCTCCAAAGGCGCTTATTCCTCTTTCGTAAAACCTTTGGCATAAATTGGACATGTAGAGCATTTATTTTTGTTGTAGTCTCAGTCAGTGCTTAATGCGCTATATTGCATTATTCTTCATATCCTTTTGAAGAAACACAAATTATTATAGGTTTTGCATTCTTCTTTCTGTATTGTGCGCTGCTTCTTCTATTACTTGAAAAAAGAGACATTTGATCAAAGACTTGCATTCTGTATAGACATAATTATGTAGGTCAAAGCTTATCGTGCCCCTCTTTATCTCCCTATTCAGTGTCTCATCGTATTATTTCGCGAAATCCAAAAGCTTTTCTCTCTCCCAAAAGCTCTCAAGGATAATATTATAAAAGAAAGATGAGAATGCCGGAGATAATCTACGGCCATTTGGGGTGCAGAAATAGGGGGATGAAAGAGAGAACTTTCTTTAGGCTTAGAAAGTGTTAGTTGTTTTTTTTGCTGTTGTTCCTTCTAAATATGCTGTTAGTTAGGTCAGCTGTTGTAGACTATGCTTATGTTGCACGTCCTGTCTTATTTGCATTTATGTCTTTTTCTCTTTGGTTATTTTTTATTGCTCTGTTTTATCTATTCTTGACCCGAGTGTTATATCGTTATTTATAATGAAATTTGCATAGAGCATTTTTGGTTTTATATATATACATTTCCTTTATTTAAACTTCATCAGTTCATTCGTATTTTAACTTAGAAATTCATTTATACGATATTTATTACGTATGGTAGCCCTACTTCTACAGCCTTCATGTTGGTTTGTATTGTTGTAATAGTTTTATTTCGTTTCTGGATTTGATTACATTTACATTAATTACTATATTTTTGATTGTGATTGTCTAATGCGAAGGGATAATAAGAGATGCGTAATGAGTGTGCCAAAATATTCGGCATAGGAATTACTGTTACTGTTTGCGCTGATGTTACTTTATTGACATTTTTTTTAGCTAGTCCTAGTTTTTGAATATATAACGTCTGTGCCTTTCTTGGCTCATCTTGTTTCTTTTTCACTTTAATAAGCCTCAGAAATCATTGTGAAAACAAAATATTACTTTATATATATATTTCCTAGTTACTCTTGTTTTATCTGTCTAAGCCATATCCCAGGAATTCTGCTGTCACTTGAATCTATGTCTTAGTTCGTCCAGGCAGTATATGATCTCTTCGGGTCCAGAAAATGGAATGCAAAAGAACATTATTGATTATAGATTTTTTTAAATTAATAATTTCACTTGAGCGAATTTTTCTTTGTTGTCTTGTAATGCGATATTAAGTAGACTTTTTGCTAGTTTTGTAATCTTTCATGGTGATGTAAATAGAATATATTTTTTGTTTACAAGAAAAGAAGCTAAATGAGAAATTATGAAAAGATATTTATGCATTATAGTCTTACAATCATGT
>JAXCGZ010018298.1:0-5000 GCA_037179515.1 Halocaridina rubra | reverse complement strand
GAGGATCTAAATAATCTGCATGAGTGGTCAGAAAAGTGGCTAATGAAATTCAATAATTCACAATGTAAGGTAATGAGAATGGGTACAAGTGCAAGAAGGCCCAAGCTTCACTACTCGGTGGCTGGAGTACAACTTCAAGAGACAGAAAATGAGAGAGATCTAGGAGTAAACATACTGGCAGATTTGTCTCCAGAAATACATATAAATGGCATAGTAAGGGCAGCATATGCATTCTTATCAAATGTAAGGGTAGCCTTCAGGCACATGGACAAGGAAATGTTCAGAAATATTTATGTAACCTATGTGAGGCCAAAACTCGAATATGCAGCCCTCTTTTGGAATCCGCACTTGAAAAAGCACATAGCTAAGCTTGAAAAAGTTCAAAGACATGCCACGAAACTGGTGCCAGAAATACGCACTCTCAGTTATGATGAGAGGCTGAGGGAATTAGACTTACCATCACTCGAAGCTAGAAGAGTGAGGGGGGATATGGTGACAGTCTTTAAATTCCTTCATGGTTATGATAGAGTGGATAGGGATCGATATTTTGATATGGCTGGCTCTAGAACTAGAGGTCATAGTTTGAAGCTTCGTAAGAAACCTTCTTTGCAGGATGTAAGGAAATACTTTTTCAGTGTAAGAGTAGTTGATAATTGGAATTGGCTAAGCGAGGAGGTAGTTAATGGTATCTCAATCCATAGTTTTAAGGACAGGTATGATAAGTATCACTAAGTATAAAATGGAAGCGATCAGGAGACGGGAAGATACGAGCTTTGGGCTCTTTCCCGTAAACACAATTAGGTAATCACAATTAGGTAATCACATACATACACACACACACACACATTAGATGTTAGTTCACTGCTCTCTTCTGAGAGAGACGAGATTGCTGCTTGGAATGTCCAGATTAAGGAAAACATTGAACAGTTCAGAAAAGAGTTCCAGGAGCTGAATATGGAAAATGATGCCATGAAAACTTCCTTTGCTGATGCACTAAAGCGGAATGTGGCAGTAAAAGAGGCTGTAAAGGTGGTGGCACTGGAAAACATACAAACAGTTGACTATAAAGAGACAGTAATCGAAAAAATGAAAGACATTGTGATGGAAAGGGCAAACCTACTCATCAGACAGGCACTTGATAAGGAGAAGACAGTGGTAATCTCAGGCATAAGCGAGTCCCAGGAGCCAACATGGCAGGGGAGACTTGAAGAAAATAAAGCTAGGGTTGTAGACCTGATAAGAAAGCTTGGAGTAGTATGTGGTCCTGAGGATATTGTAAACATACACCAACTAGGTAAATATTCGAGGGAAGGAAAGCCGAGACCAACAAAAGTAACCTTTGAGAGAGGGGAAACATGTAGGGAAATATTGTTGAGAAAAAAGTCTAAAAGACCTTCAAGAATTCAAAGAAGTGTTCATTAGACGATACAGAACACAGGAAGAGATGGGAAAGATCAAAAACTTGTTGCAAGAGGCAAGAAGGTTAAATGATGAAAGAAATGAAGAAGAGAAGAAAAATTTTCATTACAGAGTTCTTCCAGACAAAGGGGAGATAAAGAAGATAATGACAGAAGATCAGGGGATGGGGCCTCATTAAGATTGTTATACACAAATGCTGATGGATTAGCTGGTAAGGCAGTAGAATTAAAAGATAAGATTCACAACAGTAAGGCAGATATAGTAGCAATTACAGAGACTAAGTTGAGTGAGGACATAAACAGTGTCACAGTTTTTCCTAAGGGTTTCAGAATACTAAGGGGTGAAAGATCTGAGAGGACTGGTGGAGGGATAGCACTGCTCATAAGTGAAAGGATTCAAGTCGAAGAAATAAACTTGGCTAAAGAAAGTGAGTTCAAGGAATTTCTTGTTGCTCGCATAAATACTGGGTCAGAGAGCATTATAATAACTGTTGTATACAACCCACCAAGGAACCAAAATAGGCTTGAAGTTTATGAGGAAAGTCATATAGGTACTATTGAAGTCATAAACTCAGTTGTTAACATGGCACGGGAAAAAAATGTAGGATTTTGATTATGGGAGACTTTAATCATAAAGAGATAGATTGGATAAATCTTGACCCACACAATGGTGAGGACTCATTCGGGGCAAGATTCCTAGATTGCGTACAAGGGAATTTCCTACACCAACATGTAATGGAACCAACAAGGGCCAGGGGTGGGGATGAGCCATCACTACTTGATCTAGTGTTCACAGATAATGTGTTGGATATTGAAAAAATTGAGTATGAACCACCAATTGGAAAGAGTGACCACTGTGTGTTGTTGATGGAGTATATCATTGAAGATATTCTTCCTGAGAGTAGAGGCACTGAGGACATGAGGAGGAACTATCGGAAAGGAGATTACATCAAAATGAATGAGCTTTTTGCAGTTATTGACTGGAGAACCTTATTTTACAACAAATCTGTACAAGACATGTATGACATCTTTTGTGAGAAATATGGGAAGATAGTAGATTGCTGCATACCTGTCACCAAAGTAGGTGTAATTCATGCCAGAGAGAAATGGTTCGATAATGGGTGTAAAGGAGCTAAGGAGTGGAGAGACAAATGCTGGAAAAGGTATAGGAGGAGAAAAAACATAAATGCCTGGCAAACCTACAAAAGAACAAGAAATGACTACCTAAGTAAAAGGAGAGAGGCAGAGAGAGACTATGAGAGGGACATCACCAGGAAGGCTAAAGAAAATCCCAAGCTTTTCCACAGCTTTATCAGAGGAAAACTGAAGGTAAAAGAAAAGGTTTTAAGGCTAAAGAGAGCGGATGGAAGCATCACTGAGAAGGATGAAGAGATCTGCAAAGAATTGAACAAGGAGTTTCAGTCAGTATTTACAGTAGAAAATACCCCACCCCCTCAGATTGCAGTGATAGAAGCTCAATGGCCGATATTAGAGAACATCAACCTTACAGCCACAGAGGTATGCAAAGCGCTGATGGATTTAGATGTTCATAAAGCTACAGGTCCTGATGACATATCCCCTCATGTGCTTAAAAAATGCGCAAACACAATATCAGTGGCACTAAGTATCATATTTAAGGAGTCACTGGAGTCGGGGGAGATTCCAAGATGCTGGAAACAAGCAAATGTGATACCTATCTTCTATATAGACCAGTTTCCTTGACCAGCATAGTTTGCAAAGTTATGGAGAAACTACTAAGGAAACATATCTCTCTTCACTTGGAATCCTTCAACTTTTTGTCAGTGAGGCAACATGGCTTCAGAGAAGGTAGATCAACAGTAACAAACTTATTAGAATTTTATGATGAGGTAAGCCAAATCTTACAGGAAAGAGAGGGCTGGGCAGATTGCATATTCCTAGACTTCCAGAAAGCGTTTGACACTGTTCCACATGGGAGACTTATTAGGAAGCTGCAATCAATGACTAGAATAGGTGGAAATGTTTTGGAATGGATAAAAACTTACTTAGAAGGAAGGGAACAGAGGGTTAGAGTAAGACACTCAGTGTCTGAATGGAGAAGAGTTAGTAGTGGAGTTCCACAGGGTTCAGTTTTAGGGCCACTTTTGTTCCTTGTATATGTAAATGACCTACCAGAGTCTGTAAATTCATTCATGAATATGTTTGCAGATGATGCAAAGATTGTGAAGAAAGTAAAAAACGAGAACAATGGTAGAGAACTTCAGGAGGATCTAAATAATCTGCATGAGTGGTCAGAAAAGTGGCTAATGAAATTCAATACTTCAAAATGTAAGGTAATGAGAATGGGTACAAGTGCAAGAAGGCCCAAGCTTGACTACTCGGTGGCTGGAGTACAACTTCAAGAGACAGAAAATGAGAGAGATCTAGGAGTAAACATACTGGCAGATTTGTCTCCAGAAATACATATAAATGGCATAGTAAGGGCAGCATATGCATTCTTATCAAATGTAAGGGTAGCCTTCAGGCACATGGACAAGGAAATGTTCAGAAATATTTATGCAACCTATGTGAGGCCAAAACTCGAATATGCAGCCCCCTTTTGGAATCCGCACTTGAAAAAGCACATAGCTAAGCTTGAAAAAGTTCAAAGACATGCCACGAAACTGGTGCCAGAAATACGCAATCTCAGTTATGATGAGAGGCTGAGGGAATTAGACTTACCATCACTCGAAGCTAGAAGAGTGAGGGGGGATATGGTGACAGTCTTTAAATTCCTTCATGGTTATGATAGAGTGGATAGGGATCGATATTTTGATATGGCTGGCTCTAGAACTAGAGGTCATAGTTTGAAGCTTCGTAAGAAAACTTCTTTGCAGGATGTAAGGAAATACTTTTTCAGTGTAAGAGTAGTTGATAATTGGAATTGGCTAAGCGAGGAGGTAGTTAATGCTATCTCAATCCATAGTTTTAAGGACAGGTATGATAAGTATCACTAAGTATAAAATGGAAGCGATCAGGAGACGGGAAGATACGAGCTTTGGGCTCTTTCCCGTAAACACAATTAGGTAATCACACACACACACACACACACACACACACACACACACACACACACACACACACACACACACACACACACACACACACACACACACACACACACACACACACCAAAGTTTGAATATGCTGCCCCCTTATGGAATCTGCACTTGAAAAAGCACATAGTTAAGATGAAAAAAGTTCAGAGACATGCCACGAAACTGGTGCCAGAAATACGCAATCTCAGTTATGATGAGAGGCTGAGGGAATTAGACTTAACATCACTCGAATATAGAAGATTGAGGGGGGGATGTGGTGACGGATTTTAAATTCCTTCGTGCTTATAACAGAGTGGGTAGGGATGGATATTTTTATATGGTTGTTGAAGTTTCGTAAGAGAACTTCTTTGCAGGATGTAAGGAAGTACTTTTTTAGTGTAAGGGTAGTTCATAATATGAATTCGCTGGGCGAGGAGGTAGTTAATTCTAACTCAATCCATAGTTTTAACGACAAATTATGATAAGTATCACTAAGTACAAAATGGAACAGACCAGGAGACGGGAA